>CAJNDV010033542.1:0-17737 GCA_905221635.1 Symbiodinium sp. CCMP2456 | reverse complement strand
GTGTGTGTGTGTGTGTTTGTTTGTCTCTCCATCTCTTTCTCTCTCTCTCTCTCTGCCTGCTATCTGCAAAAGTAAGTAGTGTGTGCGCGTGCACGTTTGTGCGTGTGCGTGTGTATGTGTTATGTGTGCGTTATCGGGGTGGGGGAGAGGAGGGTTGGGTTGTTACAAGTCATGTTGGGACGAAGTCGGATGGAGACTGACAAAACATGTTTTTTTGCGTACGGCGTAGGGCCCGGGATTGGAAAGGTTGGCATGGACCAGGAGCGCTACAGCTGCTAGAATCCCACCAAACCCAGCTTAAGCAAGCCGAGGTTATGCAGGTGCGACTGGTTGTGGATGCTGATGGGCAGTGGCTGTGAAGTTCCAGATATCCTATTCAACTGTAGCACTGCAAACGAGTACAGCTGCGTCGGGGTTTGCTGCCTAAGGTTTGTTTGGGTTCGCGACGATGTGGCTGTAATGCTGCTCATTTCAAGGTTGAACTTCCGCAAGCCGGCACACCATGAGGTTATGCTTTGACATTACGTTAAAGTTTCGGACTTGAGTGCACGGCGTAGGACTTTGCTTTGCATGTCGGCTCTCCAAGTCGCAAGTCTAACCTCTTGACGCTGCGACCCTAGAGCGTGAAGCCCGGCCGGCAAACCATGCAACCTGAATTCCTGTAGCTGTCAATCTTACGTGCCAAAGGAACGAAATAGCCGTGTTTTGACAGCGGCCAACGATGCTCTTAGCATCAGAGACTTATCGCAGCTACGAGAATCTAGAAAGGTTCTTTACTTTGATATTCCTGCTTACCCGCGTCACGGGAACAACAACGTCTGCCCCACGTACCCTGACCATGTCCTTTTGCAGAGTTGCCACAAAGACGAAACATAGAGCCTGCATCGTCCGGTCCGACAGTTGAGCCTGGCGGACACGCTACGCAACTACCTGATGAAGAAAGCTGCGGCACACGAGGCCTTGGTTAGTTAGATATGTCCTTCGATGGCGACCCTTTTGGTTCTCATAGATGGAATGTCTACGCGCACAAGGTGATTCATGTATACACACACTGCTACGAAGATATGCAAATGTGCAATAATGCACAGGTCACTTGCTTACATACATGCATTCACAGGTGTTTGCCAGTACATCAACATCGAAGGGTAGTCGGAGATGCACAGGGATGCGCAGAGAGAGTGATGAAAATCGATCAGTTGATGAATGTGTCCGTCTGATTTCTATCTACTTTTCTCGCAAAAAAACAGTTAAGGGTGGCTGGGCAGTTGTGCTCGCGAGAATCTTCAGCATAGTGCTCCTCAGGGGGTAGTTCCATCTCCTATCCCGACAGATGGGAGAACAGATGAGTGGAGGTGGGCCAGTGGAGTTGATGGGGGAGCTGCACCAGCCAGACTTGTTGTGGATGCCTCGCCCGGATTCGCCGCGAATGTGGCAACTCAACTGGAACGAACGCTGAGCTGGATCTGGCGCGAACACTACCATCGGACCGGGCGCGAACTTGGGAACCGGACCTGGCGCGAGCGGAGGGTGAGGCTGTGGGCGAGGAACAGGCCAGATGCATAACAAGCCGCTTCACCTCAACAATACGAGGTTGGAACCCCACGTTACCAACCTGCAACACGACAACAGCCTCCAGCACAACAGCCCAACAGCCTCCAGAGCAGCATCCTTCGCGCTACAAGTATGCCTGGGCCTACGTCAGCATCGCAAGCCGCAGCACAGAACTTCAACGAGGGTGATTATTTCTGCGTCGCAGGCCCCGGCTGCTAGGGTCATTGAGGCGCTGACAGGACCAGATGGTTTGGTTTGCAAGGATTCTGGGAATGGTGCAGCGAGGTCTGGAACCTGTATTAGCAAGAATGAGACCGCTACCCTCAGCCTCGCCTACCTCATGGTATTGTCAGTCCCCGACATGGTCTGCTATTGCTACCCCGGTTTTCCCAACACCTGAACTACCACAATTTCCCGGAACCATTGAGCTGCAACCGCGACCTCTACCAGCAGCCCCTCCGGAACACCAAGGCGATCAATCCCCCACGAGCAGCATCCAGCCTGAGGTTGCGCAAAGAGGAGGTCAGAAAGTGGCTGTGCAGCAAGCTATGAGACAGTCGTGTGAACGATTTGCAAATGGAGAATGCGGAGCTGAAGCAGCTCCTGGCGGCGATGATCGACGCAAGTAGCTGGCAAAACCGTGAGGCCAGATGCTGAACCAGACCGTGCTGGCCACGCTTTAGCAATTTCCTCCATTCATCTTCATGGCTGTAGTCCTCATCAAACACCTCCGCTTTCTTCGCATCGTAGTAACACATCATGTCCACATCTTCTGTCATCAAGCTGTGAAGTCCTCCTTCTCCATGGGTGCACTGCCCGATCAGCCATTGAACTCCTTCCGTGTGGCTGTTCTCGATGTGGAGCGAGCCTGGGGCCTGAGCAACTCCACAACATTTTCAGCTGGAACCACTGGCCGTTGTCGAGGAAGGACTTAGCGAGGCGGTCACTGTCGTTGCTGCGGTTGCCAGGTTCAAGTAGAGCTTGGGCCCTCTCAGCGCCAAACTCCACCAAATCACCAGCGTCCACGAGGTAGGGCCTGCAGTGAACGGAGGTGGTGTAGCTGCCATCGCTGTGTCGCACAACTCTCGCTCCCATTCCTCACATCAGTGAATACCCGACAAGCGCACCCTCCTTCGAGCGCTCAAGTAGATCATATCGGCCTGCTTCACGAAACGGCTTGTGCTTTAATTGGGTAAGCGCTCCATC
The DNA here is from genome assembly GCA_905221635.1 of Symbiodinium sp. CCMP2456. Lineage (NCBI taxonomy): Eukaryota > Dinophyceae > Suessiales > Symbiodiniaceae > Symbiodinium > Symbiodinium sp. CCMP2456. The sequence goes on along the minus strand of CAJNDV010033542.1, from coordinate 14,980 downwards.
GTCCTCGTAGTTCCCAAAAGCCAAATCCCTCTGATCACGGAAACTCGGCCGCCGAGGGCTAGCAAGCCAGGAAGACCCGCGGCTCGAAGACAACCTTCATTCTGCACTTCAAGGTCCTGACCAGAGCTTCGGCGCGTCCCATGTTAGGGGCTGTTGGCTTTCACGGGTGTCCCTATCAGACATCCATGCGCTCGTCTCCTTCAGGCCGTGCTCTCCAATCCCCTATCCGAGTGAAGTCGGACTATAACGGTTGCAGCTGCAGGTACATCTGCTGGATTGTGGATCGGACCCCTTTCGAAGTCCGAGCGATCATGGGCACAGCGAAGTGGAGGGTCTGGTACTCGAGGCCTTGGTTCCGTGGTTTAAATCGACAGGGTATGTTTCCTCCTGCTCTAGTGGGGCACTCCGACTGCCTGTGAGAGGTTGCCCCGCGTGACCAGCACCGCGCCTTCTTGTCCTCCTTGCTTGCGAGCACCCAAACTCCGTCAAAACTTGCACGGCTACTTCTGGCCCTGTCCCTGTCGGCCGAACAGGACGATGGTGACCCCGGATCCACGCTCGCCCCCTTGAGTTCGACCGTCCGACCGGCTGGTCCTTGCCGAAGGCGTATCATCTCCACGACGTTGCTCTAAGGCCGGATGTGCTCAAGCTGCTTGTTCAGGCTTGCCCTCTCCGTCGCTCCTCCGAGCAAAGATGGTGCACTGCACGGCTTGGACAGGCAGTCCTTCACACGGTTGATGCTCAGCATCGTGATTTCGGCCTTGATGCAGGAAGCCCACGCTTCTCCAACCTGGGCCACTTCTCACCATCCACATTCGCATCCTCACCGGCGTCGGTGACCAACCCCTTCAAAGATTCGGTGACGTCTCCGTCTATAGAACTTGTCGTAACCAGTGACTTCCTCCAGGAATTCTTCAAACGCAGTCTAACACTTGGCACTGGACGCGTCTCGCCTTGCAATGTACCGCAGAGGTGGCGCGAGGCCCGTCAGGTCGCCGTAGTCTTCCATGTTTGTTGTTGGTTGCTTGACTAGGAAGGACTTTAAATTCACCATTGCAGCATTTGCGCATCCCACGAAAAAACGGAGAGCGCACGCGCATATGCGCACATGCATTTAAAAATTTCATGGCATCCATGGGCTGGAGGGTGGGTAGTGTGTACGTGAGAAGACTACATACTGTAGAGTCTATAGGCTCTACAGAGTCTCGAAGCTTCAGGCATTCAAATCGGCACAGATCATCGACAACGCAAGAGCATGCAACTGCGTCTTCAGGGGCTGAACGTCGAGAACAACGTAAAGCAACTTGAAAAACTAGGTCCGTGCACCGCAGCGAACACAGTCCATTTGAGGCGTGCAGAGATTTGCTGAGGCTCATCAATTTTCCGTTCAACAACATTTTTCCAACACTGAAAACTTGAGGCCAAAGGAGAACCGGCATCACAGAGGCGAAGCATCAGATGCATCAGACCGATGCTGGTCTCAGATCATGGTTTGCAATCCAAACCCTTCCCCCCCCCTCGGCCGCCAGCTTCGGTTGCGGGGGATGGTCCACCTGGGCCAGAAGCCTCTTGCCCTTCATTGCCCGGGTGGCCCTGGAAGGCCGTTCAGACGGACGAAGGTTCTCAAGAAGGTCACCGTGGTGTGTGATGAAGGATGCCTGAGAACGGGACCAAGCCTCGGTTGATGGGCATCCTTGATACGTACGTTGACAACCTCCTCTGCCTTGCCTTGCGAAGGATTATCCTCAGTATATATGGGAGGGTTGGCGTTGTTTGGTCCAGGATAAGGACCAGCAAGGCGACACCGTAAACTACGGCGACAGGTAGCTGACCCGTGCCCAGAAAGTCACTAATGCCTTGGGTTGGCTTGCCGGACGAGGCCCAATATTCTCAATGTCACGAACTACATGGCGTCGGTGACTTCGAAGAACGGTGAAGGTCTACCGGGCTGAAGGTGATCTCCTACCACTGTGGGCTTGAAGTTGACCGTTGAAGGTTGAAGCCACAGCAGAGACCACACACGCCGCGCAGCAGATTTGCGCCGCTTGGAGGGAAGAGCTTTGGCCGCAGTCTGGCAACGGTCGGAAGAACGCCAGGCCGATGGTCGCAATGTCTGTCTGCAAAGCTCAAGCGGGAGATTCTCCCGGAGTGCGAGGTGCCTGCCTACGTTGTTCGTCGAGAACTAGGCCCCGAGCAACAGCCTGAACATTCGGCTGGAAGCTGGAGGATGCGACGCCTGCGCATTCGCCACGCCTATGTGTTGGACCCCGTGTACAGCCGCAACCTGGTTGTTCAGCATATTGCTGGCGAAGGCCTTTTTCATCTACTGGGTAACTTGGAAGTGGAGAGATTGGCTGGCTTGAATGGAAGGAAGATCATGAGTCATGAGTGGCTTGAAAGCTGGAGCACATGTTTGCTTCTTTTGGTGGCTATCCAATCCTTGGCAGCGGCTGCAGACAAGGGGCCGCTCAGGAACCGCTCCAGGTGACAGGCACCAGTGGATTGCTGTTATTACTGTTGATGCTGACGTGCATGTTTGCAGCGGCGGGGCATGGGAGGCCTGCAAGGCAATCTACAATCTACAAGTGGGTGGCCCCAATGGTTTGTGGTTCAATGCGCTCGCGAGAAATCCGGAGCGGAGGCTCAGAGAACTGGCCCGGGTGGCTGCGGAGGCAGAGGTTGAGAAGTGGGCGGACCTAGATGAGGTTCCCTCGAGCGAGCAGATCACACGCTCTCTCAGGAAACTCTACGGGGTGATCGGGAGGCCGACCTTCGCTCAATCTCCTGCGGCGACTATTTAGACTACATCGACTTCCAGGCGAGCGAGAACTCCACCTGCTCCTGAGCACCCAAAGTCGCCCATGAACATGAGTGGCTACCGGACTGGCATCGTGGGGAAACAAGGCCTGCCACATTATTTCGTGGGAGGACCCCATCGCCTACACCGAGCCGGGTTGTCAGCGAGCGAGATACAGTCGTGAAGGACGCGCTTGGATCTTGTCCGTCCAGCACTTGCTCGAGAGCCTCACCCCAAGACGGCATGATGACGACCGGAGTCAAGGAGGACTTGATCCGAGACTCCCTATGAGGCTGGGAAATGAATTTTCCCCGGCTTCGACATCTAATGTGTCTGGGTGGCTTGCACAGTGGAAGGATGTGTGACTGAACGTTCTTCGAGAAGATGACCTAGAGCGCAGGTACCGGGTCGAATAGGAGTGATGAAAGGAGCGTTTTCGTGTGTCAATCAGGCTACCGATGTCCGAAGCCTGTGATGACCTCAAAACTTTTGCGGGGATCTTGCGTATGAGCTAACGTCCCTGCACCTGTGAACATTAGAGCACGTAGATGAAGGCTCCGAACTTACAGCGATCTTCACAACTTGTAAAGAGAGGTCGTTAAGCCGGAATCGGCAGAAGCCAGCCTAACAGCACAGCTGGCGCAGCTGATCGAAGCCGACTTGGTCTTGTGAAAACGGGATTGTCCGGAATTCGTTCGCCTTGGCCCTCTGATAGCTTTCGTTCCACTACTTTGATGAACCATAATGTGCCTTAACCGGATGGTGAAGTTACTCGGAAGCCTTGCAGCATCGACCGAAGTCAACCGATAGGGTATTACATGCACACATCTGACATCTGAGACGTCAAAACGTCGATAAGATGCACTTGCTGAAAAGTCTCTTCCATGACATATCAAGCGAAACCTCACCCTCCGCTGACGGCGAAACTCATTCAGAAAGGTCTCGCGTTCGGAAGATCACAAGCCCTCCAAAGCAAAGGCTGGCAGATCCTCCGATCCTCCAGTTGGACTTCTGCACGCACGGAGTATCAGAGCTAGCTATCCGAAGAATGGAAGATCGATTTCTTGGAATAGGACAGTCAGAAGACTCCCCACAGGGAGCAGACTCCGAATCCTACGTGGGTAGCTTCTGCTGGGTTGACGTCGACGACTAGGTCACCAGGAGTACACAGGTCCTCACACGAAGAGAAGCTGAACGCAGCAGTCCTCACAAAAACAAAGATGTAATGCACTAATTCGTTGAGCGTCATAGGATTTGATCATGTACAGAAAGATTCTCCCACTTTCAGGACCGCACAGCAGTGAGGCAAAAAAAAGGTGCACACTGCAACCTTCTCCTGACGACATGTACTGTATCTACTCCGCTATATACATGTATTTGGTCTATCAGACCAAAGAGTGTGTGCACCTAGGAATGCGGATGGCCACAGTCGAAGAAACTGTCATGCTCCAGCAAAAGAAGATCAGTGTCTGCTTGAAACTCTAAATGCCCTAGGCTCCCAGGACTTTGCAGAGTGTTTACAGCAATGACACGTATCAGTGTATCAGTCATGACGTGGCCACTGCAATCATAGAAGTATACTCCGTCTCATATTCGTGGTTCAAATGGTTTTAACATGTTTTAGCAATTTACACCTCGCTCTCTCAGCGAGACGTGTGCAGGTAACTGCCGTTGCTTAGCGTATCTTGCGTCCGGGTCGAAGCAACAGATACCTGGATCGTATAAGTCTTCATCCTGACGTGGCAATGCCGCAGATAACCGAGCACGGACGCCAATAGTCTTCGCACACCTGTACATTTGAAGAACACATGTTTTGTCGCGATCGCAAGAGTTTCAGGCGGCCCGCGAGTCCATGTCCGAGGCAGCAGAGGCCATCGGGGGTTCTGACTGTATGCGGTAGAAGAAGGAGCATTGCCAATGCTGTTGAGTGCTACTGCCAGTAGGGGCAAGACAGCATGTAGAATTTAGAAGCGGTCACAGCAGCGACAAAACGGGCAAAGTTGGCAGCATGGCAGTACGGACCAGTTGAGACCATGAAGCCAACATGAGAGGGAGAGAAAGACAGGTGCGATATTCATAATCATGCACCTAGCCGGCGTCGGCTCCAGCGCCGCTCGCACCACCATTCTCGACCACCGATTTCTTCCTCGTCCTGGCTTTTGTGTGCCTCCTGCTCCTCCCCCTCCCCCTGCTGCCCCTCTTCCTCCCCCTCCCGCTCCTGCTCCTGCTCCTCCTCCTCCTCCTCCTTCTCCCCCTCCTCCTCCTCCGCCTCCTACTATTGCTCCTGCTCCGGCTCCTGCTCTTGCTCCTGCTCCTCCTCCTCCTCCTTCTCGTCCTCGTCATCGCTGTCGTCGTTGTTGTTGCCTTTACTACTTCATAACATCGCGATTGGCATCGTCATCGTCGCCATCGTCATGTCGGTTTTATTTTCGTCCACGTTTTTCACCCTACAGCAGGCAATAGCCACAAGACGCCATCATCAGTATCATGCCATATGTGTCCTCATTCATGCCTGTCGTCCTTCCCAGCATCAGTTCCGAAGTCCGTAACTCTTGGACCTGAAGACATGTGGCTCCATGCGAAGGTATTTCTCCGGATAATGTGCCACCCGAAAGCAGACAGCCCAACAGCTGTTTTTTGAAAGATCTCCAAGGCTTATCGTGGCTTCGGTTCGGGGCGTTTTTCATCCTCGATCTGTGTCTTTAGACGTTTTCGCTGCCGTATCACGACAACGCCACGGAGAGGCTTCAAGTTGCACGCCTCAAGCTTCTCAGCAATACAATCTTCCCAGGCCGCTCGGGAAGCCGCGGACCTCATCCGTGGTGCCAATCCGGACCCCAGCTTCAGTTGGAGGTGTCAGGTGCGAAGGTTTAGGCAACAGGCTGTCAGGCATGCATGCATTCAAACTTGTGCGTCTTGGGCGGGCTATTGGATTTGCGACTATGATTGCTGCATTCAATCGTAGAGCTCCGGGGACCTGACCCCTACATGAGAAGCACAGAAATTTCTTCCCAGCATGGACGGCTCTGTCGGCCTACATCCACTACTCGATGGTTTGGGCGTTTATGGTAAAGTATAAACTTTTCAATATTCCTCCGACAGTTTGCGCCACACCCCAGATTGACTTGTTGCTCCGAAATCCCGAGCCCGGTCCTCGGCCTCAGAACACACCCAAGACTCGCCATGTGGATTTGTCCGGGCCAGGATTCAACTCCGCCACCCGATGAAGACCTTGTCGTCGACGAGCCGATGTATCCGGAGGCAAATCTTCATGGGATTGCAATCTTTCGATGTTCAATACTTGTGGAACTGGGGTAGGTGCCTTCAAATTCATTACCCGTAACTAAGTCAGGACTACAGCTACGGCTATGACTACGCTGCTGGTGCAGCCCCGGGTGAGAGAGAGGACGAGGCAATGACCCGGTTCGAGTACAAGGCAAACAACCACACATCAACCGGTGCAATCCTTTGCAATGGAGTCCAGTCTCATCCCGTCGAAGGTCAAGTGGTCTCGAGACTCAGTAGCCTAAGCTCAAATCGCGTAGCTTGGTGAATCTCGTGTACTGTTAGCAGTCCAACCATGCGAATGTACCATGTCGCATATGAGAAGATCAGACCTGTGTAAAGCAAGTGGAGCTAGGTATGTTCGGAGCTTCACTTGACAAGGGAATTCGTGACAGCGTTTGCCCAACTTGCGCTGTCGAAGTTTTCAGCGCAGGTTTTTTGTAGTTGGCTTCTTAAAAGATGTGCAGGTATTTCTAGGCTTTAAAGGGAACTTGGCTTTGGGGTCAAGTGCTTAGAACACTCTCGAGGAAAGGACAACACCGGGGCTCAAATGCTGAGTTTTGGCACACTATCTGCGAACCAAGCACTGTGAAACTAGCTGTGCTCTGGAGGATTGCCAAGCGGAGTACCCCAGATCCTTCGCCAAAACCTTCATGAACACAACTTGCCAGATCCCTCCTGGGACGAAATTGGAGGATGCTGCGAGCTCAGGAAGCTACCATGGGCCCAGAATCTCGAAGATCTAAAAGCAGACGATGAAGCAGCGCAGTTCCAGCCACGGTCTGCTTGCACTTGACGGTTTATCAGTGTCAGGGAACACCCGGTACTAGAGTCTGACTCTCCGGCGCATGAGACCTCCACCAGATGTTCAACAAATCAAACGTGTTTTCCTAGGGTTTTTGCCGGAGCACTTGAACGAACTTGAACATAGATGTTGCCAGCTTCACCCCGGCATTCTTGCACCATGTACGGCCTCTTGCGTTTTGTCGCCTGGGCGGTGCGAGTCGATCTTTGACCTTTGTCGGGTGGAGGTGGACATAGGATAGACAGCCATGTAGCTCCGTCATGGGCCCTCTCATGGTGACGCAGACTGCTGCAGTAGAAAACGAAGAAGAGTAATAGAACTAGCGACGACATAAACAGCTACCAGCTTTGATCTTACAGCTTCCGGCCTTGAATGACGTGGCCGAGCTCAACAACGAAGGAGTCGACCTCGAGAAAGAGAGAGTGGCTTGCCTGCTGCTGGTGTGCGTTCGTGTATTGATATCAGGTTTTCAAGGACCTCAAACCTCAGGCTGGAAAATGCTCCCAAGTGCTGAGCTAGAAATTAACCCTGAAGCACTGAAGCCCTGACTCTGAGCCGGTCCTGGCAAGCGTTTGTCGTGACACACTTTGTTTGGTCAGTCCAGGGGCTGTAGTTTTGGTAGTACGTAGGTCCACTGAGGGTTCAGATCTTTTCATGTGGGCTTTGTGTTTCATCCAGACCATGTAGGGGTTTGACTATGATCCGGACAGCTTCAGCCATGCAGAAGGATTGAACTCCACACGATGACAATTTTGTTCATTCAGGAACTGATGTACGACGACAACATGGAGAATCAAATGTCGGCCTCTGTCTTGGTGGAGCATGAGGGGTCTGGAATGAAGAATTGTATCTGTAGTTTGTGCTGCGATTTTTGGGTTTGGGATGTGGCTTGAGAGTCCTGCACGTTGCTTTGAGGAAGCACGGTCCCAACTTGATCAGAACTCCCAATCTACTCCTATGGTGGTTGCTCTGTAATCCAAGTGATGTATGATGTATGGATGGATGCCTCGTCCGAGTTTCAGTTAGCTCCTCACGTTCCCAAAGAAGACCAGAGGACCCAAAAAAGCCTCCCAATGCATGGGGTATACGTGACTACAGTGACTAGAGGACGTCTTCGCAAAAGAAGAGGAAGCGGCTATTCATCTAAATCTCGTAGCTGGCTGAACCATCAGCCCCTCAAAGCCAACAACCTCGAACACGAAACACCGTCAATTCACAACCTTCCAGGTCTGGTACTTGAGGTTTTGTCTGTGAGTCCTCACAGAAGAGGAACAAGCACACAGCGATCCGTCTAGCTGCGGATTTGCATAGTCTTCTTCTAGGCAAAGCTAGGAACATGTGCTACTTCCTGCCACGAGCCCAGAAAATATCCGCCGCACCATGGCTCCTGGCGGCTCTGTCGTGGCAGGCAACTTCTTTCGTGTCGTAAGCAGTCATGGGCCTTGGAGACTTCCGTTTTGATCATGCTACGGACGGCGCATGGCAAATGCCAGGATTTTTTGCATTGCTCTACAGGCCGGCTGGATGTAAACCTTCTGGTGTTTCGGTGTCTTGGATTTTAAATGACATAAAGCCATGGGCGGAACTAGAAGCAAGGCCTTAGTTTACTGATGTTGGGGATGTCTCAGCTAGACTTTAGGAAAGATTTGAAGCATTGCGCTTCGAACAATGCCGGCAGACTGTTAGAGCACAAAGCTGCTTGCTAACCCGAGAGCAAAGCATCCTTCCGCAACAGAGTACCCCCTACCCCAGCAGCCTGTTTTCCCATATGTTTCAAATTGCCCACAAGTGGGCTGAGGTAGGAAAACTTGTGATTGAGAGCTGGATTTGCCGACTCTGAAACAAACCCATCAAAGCAAGAACAAACAATAACACAATGCCAAGAATTGGAAGTAGCAGCGGATTTGTAAACAGACCCAACCATGTGGTCCGAAACTCGAGCCCTTTCGAAGCCCCCGGCCAAAAGTAGTCCTGAACCATTGCCCCCTTTAGACTAAAAACTCTGGGACTTTCCGAGTCACTAGTGGTGGGTTGGGAGCTTCAATTGGCATGAAGAAAATTCTGCAGATGCCGAGTGTGTTGCGGTCCCAGCAGCGGCGGCGGAGTCATGACAGGCCTGTACACGGATCGGGTTACAACCAAGGGTTTCGAATATTGAGGGCCTGGTGAAGTTAGGGTTCACCATCATTGGAGTTGAAAGTATGATAGGGTCCTTTGTGTTCTTATACCCTGCTTTGGGCCATGTGGTCGAGGAGCTTGAATCCCGACCCTAAGCATTTTCAAACGTTCGGAAGCTCAACCCTGGCATCCGCAATCCGGGAAGCCTTTCAGCCCTAGAGGGGGGTCTCCAACCTTTAACTTCAAACTTCCTGCAACTCTGATAGAAGACGACTACCAGCTGCTCTGGGGTTTACTTCGCCCACGCTCGGCGCTCCAGATTGAATTAGACGAAGTCCGAAAGCCTTCTTCGAACCAACTTGAATAAAGTCCGAGCCAAACTCCACACCTGTCAAAATCTCAGCCCCAGCCACGGCAACTTAAATATAAGCTCTTTACATGAACATAAAGTCCGTTTCCTGAACATCAGACGTGACCCTGAACCCCCTTGGCATCCTCACTGCAGGTTTCTGGCTGCAGCGATCGGCTAGGCTGATGCTGTAGTGAAGGCAAAGCACGGAGACCACTGATTTGATGGCGTTTTTGCCTTGCGGCGTGCAGCAGATAACGATCGAAGGGAATCAACGCCAAGACATAGCACGAAGACAACACGCTCTGGTACGAAGAATAGAGAAGCATACAGGAGCTCGTGGTGGGAGGTTTGGTGCCCTCCCTCCCGCTGTGGCAAGCTACAGTTAGTAGAGTCATGTGCTGCAGTTGGCAGAGGAGAAATTGCACAGCCCACTTCCTTACTTCCCGACGAGGCAAGCCAATGTGAAATTGTAATTTGCAGGGTCAAATTTTGGGGCAAGCTGAGGGGGAGCACCTCTGCAAAAACGAGCGCGCCTTACTCCAATATGACAGCTGCAAATACGTGAGACGCCTCGCTTGGCACTCACGCACCGCAAGGCCTGGGGATCCCGTGAGCACCTCGTTTGCCGCATGCGCACTTGCTGCGGAAAGCAGCCGCTCGGGAAGTAAATCATTAGCATGAGCAATCTCAGCGACAGACATGCGTCATCTGCACACGCATTTACAGCATTCAGGCATGATGGCTCTTTTTATCCCTGGCCCTACTGCAGCAGATGCGACTGCATGTAACACTTTGGAAAGCGAGGCCAACATCTGTTGCACCCGCACGTACTCTTCGTATGAGTGGGTTGGGTAGCCATACAACGATCTCCCCAATAACATGAGAGAGCCTGATGCAGTAGACAATTGGGATGCTCCTGGTAGCTTGCAGCCACTCGGAAGAATCCCACTAGTCCAACGAGATGACCTTCAGAGCTTTAGTCACACATCCACGTAGCACTGCCAAATGACTGCAATTGAAAAGCATCAGCGCCAAACAGTTATGAGCGCACGCAAGAGCAACTGCACGCGCCTGTGGGAATTTACGTGACAGGTCTGATATATGGTGCGGCGCTGCTAGGCCCCCCCGCCCTCCTCATGGTATCCCCCCCTCCCACTGTGGTTCCCTGCGGTGTGGGTTTCCCTGCACTTGTCCTTTTTTCCAAGGCTGGTGATCATGATCCCGTACGCATGATCGGGCTGATTTTTAACGCACCCAACCGAAGCTGAGCATAGAATGACAGCGGTCGATACAAACTACGAAAATCTGCGAAGGAACATCAAGCCAAGCAAGCTTGAAGCAACTAAAAGCAAATGACATGCAGCACATAAGGACATAAGAGCAGTGGTGCTACCAACAATCACATTCGGAACACCAGCATGCAAGGACCACATCATCGTCTTTGTCCTCAGCATCATCGCCATCATTCTCATCTGTGTGGGTTGGGGGTTTGCGCGAGAGTTCCGAAAGAACGTCGACAGTTACGAGGATGATGATGCGGAAGAACACCATCCCTATGACTGCTTGCTCGGATGAGAAGCCGCTCACGGGCGCAACCAATGGCATCTGGGGGCTTCACCGTTTCGAAGACTTGCCCCGGCGTCAGACGGAGAAGATCCACCCAATCGGTAAAAGAAAGGGGAAACTGATTGGGCTGAATGCATGACAGTTACTACGCTGGTCAAGGGTGGAATTATGTCGCATATCACGGCACCGGTCGTACTCGTATTTTTCCCATGCCTCAAGATGACACGGAAAACAGGAAGAGAAGAACAAAAGAATGAAAAGGCAGAGATCCGAATCCGTAGAAGACACCGTGTCAGACTCGCACGGATTCCCACAAATGCTCACTTGCGAATGAGAATAAATAGCAAGTTCCGTGCATCGAACCAGCACCTGCAAACAACACTCAAATCAGCGCAAATCCGGCCACCCGGAATCAAACCAGGGACCATCGAATAGCTGCAAAGCTCTACAGTCAGAGGCTCTACCAACTGAGCTATAGCCGGCTTGCAATATTCCATGAAATATTCCATACCCGGAAACCAGGGCTGCCGTGATGGAACCGACATTTCGGGGGGTCTCTGTTGGCCGCAAGCACGGCATTTGGGTGGCAATTGATGCTTTTGTTGTTGCTGCTTGCCTCCGCAGTCCCGTTTTGAAGCTTGGGAGTTCGTAAACATGCTGGAAAGACAGAGCAAGGCTGCTACAATGCCCCTACAAGGTAATTACCCCTCCCCAAAGCCCCCGAGTGAGCGAGCATGTCCACCTTTGCGATCACGTAAAACCCAGGATCCTGTGGGCTCGAATCGTACTCAAAAATCTACGAAGGGCTGCGCTGGGCGTTGGGCCCAGGACCTCTCGCTCCCTGAGCAAGAATCATAACACTAGACCAAACAGCCACGTGTTCACTTTCGTGCGATGAGCGGTCTCCAAAATTGTGGTTACGCCAGGCTTTGCCGCCTTACCTGGCACAAAACACGCACATTTCTTAGTGCCAGAACACGCATTATGCATTGTGTTACAGCCGACCGTACAACCCATGCTTCGCCACCAGGTCCACAACACCCATCATCAACATGCCTTATGTATAAAGCCCCAAACCAGTTTGGGAGGAACAAGTCGGGTGATTGGCATTGGACCTTCAGCTAACAATTTCAACTGCATGCACCGATGCGGACAGCGCCGCTTCCACACATTGCACACACAACACAAACAAGGTATCCTCAGGAGGCCGTAATTTCCTAATGAGCTTGCAGCAATGTCCGCATTTGGGTACCTGCGTCGTATCAGCAACGTCACATGTTCGAGCCACGTGCAAGCCACGCTTGTGGCATTTTTTCCGCATTTTCTCTCCACAATAGCAAGGCCAACATAGTACCCCGCAGGCGATTGTATAGCAAGAACAAGCGAGTTCATCAACAGCATGCTGGGTTTTAAGCTGGATCCCGCCAGGCGGCCTTTCTTCACCCCACACGCCGCACCTATGCCGCTCATGCAACATTATGCCACCCGGCGCGTAGTGAGAAACCAAGCACAACAGGGACTTGCCGGCCGTGAAGCCCGCTGTGGCTCCACGATTTTATTTTCGTCGCCATTGGTCGATCGTCGGGGCACCACCATAACCAGCAGTTGGACAAAATCAACCAGATACTTTATGACCCTTTTTTCAAGCAAACACAATTCAGTTCAGTGCATGCTACCACCGTGCCTCTCAAGTCCTCAAGTGACCTGCGACGTGGTTCGATAGGTATATAGGCTCAACCACTTCGCGCCATATGCTTCACCGAACTCAACAAAAAAAATCATTCGACATGTGAAAGGTCACTGAAGGGAAAACAACGATATTGAACACAAGTGTGGACAGCCCACACAGAGTGCACCCATGGGCCACTGTTGCACCCAAGGATGCGCAGGAGCCTCTGCACCGGTTATAACCCACGTGTGACCACAATATGGTGCAAATACTTCTTCGAGAAACATCTTTTTTCACTCCGGTAACGCCAGGTCTGGAGGTCCTGCGACCACATGGCCTTTCTGCAAAGAGCGGCAAAAGTTAGGGAGCACTGGGTTGTGTGATTCTCCCTGCACGAGACCGTGCAAATTGCAATTCACCACTAGCTTCCTGAAAAGCCCGCCGCACCTAGAAAAAAGGTTCCGGCCTGCTAGTTTTTTTGGATGCACGATTACGCACACCAAGCTTTGCAGCTGCGAACATAAAGCTTCAATATGAGCCCTGGTTACCCTAGTAGCGCAGGTCTGCAGTGCAGGTTTTTAGGGTTTCATGTGAAAGCTGCGTGGGGTGATAAGCTGCATGATTAGAGCACAGAGGTTTGGGTTTAACATCCACAGTCAAACGTTGGACACTGCACGATGCTCCAAATAGAAGTGTAAACGCATGGCACTTTAATGGGCAATTGTCGAAGTCGGGATCTTTGCATTACGACGGCACCAAGCTCGAATTGGAGGAGCTTCACGGACCTAGCCTCATCCTAAAGCCTGAACCTTGTAGACTAACAGCGTGAACTGACGGTTTGACAAATGCCCATGTGTGAAAGTCCCACACAGATGGTGTTTAGGTTTCCCTTCAAGAGCGTGCTCAAAGAAGTGGGGGCGCGTGGAGACGTCACAGATGTACGACGACCAAGTGTTTGCTCCTCAAGCTGCCTTTGGCAGGGCCCTCTGCTGGCAAAAAAGCGCGCGTCTGCTATGGCAGAGGCAGGCATTTTAGAGTTTGTGCATGGGGGCACAAAGAAAACCTGGTTTCCCGGTCTTGGCGCGTGATAAAGAAAGGGGTGACAGTGGTAATGTTCATGTCAGATTCATGTTCGTGACAGTAGCAAGCACATTCTCATGATCATTCGGTCATTCGCAGTATCATTGAAATCCGTTCTTAATGTCATGGTCAATTTTACCATCGTTCCCCAACAGCGGATACGCTTATGGGGTCGACAGTTTGTAAAGCAAAGGCACGGTGACTAAGTTTCGGATGAAGGGCTCCCGAGAACTTAAGTGATGTGTGCGCGCGCGCCTTATTCAAAAAACTGGAACTTGCGTGCGTAATTAAAGTCCTCTATTCTGAGGGCGGGGCGAAATCGCCGCAAGCTTTCCACGTGAACGTGTCTCTTGGCGCACGGAGAGTGCCGGTGTGAGATCGCCGCGTTTGCTTGAATGTGTCTCATTGCACACGGAGAGAGCCGGCACGAGATCGCCGCAGTCTTTTCGCATGAGCGTGTTCTTGTGCACGCAGTGAGGTCCACGTGTGCTCGAGGCGTGAGAACGAAAGCGCAGCAGTGTCCTCGTGTACGTTTCCACGTTTTGCAGAAAAGTCGCCGTACAGTGAGAATGCACATGCTTGCCAGAGCTCGCTCGCGCCGTGGGTGCCAATTTCTCTGCGGTTTAATCATTATGAGCCTTGCATCGGAATCGTGCAACAACTACGGAACCCACTCGGAGCCTCTCAGCCTCTGAGTTTCCGAAAAATGCCAGCAGATCCTGCTGCAACGACTATTTGATACCCTGTAAACTGTAAACAAAAGCTAAATGATATTAAATGCTGCAACATGATCGGAGCTCACAGCACAGATTCTTTGATATGCTATACACCAATGCATGAAATTCAGATAAAACTTCGGGAACCCACAAAGAGCCCATTAAAAATGCTGCAAAAACCATCGCAACCCATTACAAACCCACTTGATTGGTACGTTGTGGAACGATGTGAACTCACAGTGAGCACACCTGAGATGATGTAAACACCAAAGAAAACCACAAGGAGCGCACCTGAACTGCTGCACAAACGAAGGGAATCAATCCCCATTCCGACACTTTTGGGAGATGTGTATATATATATATACATACATACGTACATACATGGGGTACGGGGCGGGGGAGGGCATGCGGAAAGGGTTTTTGACAATTAACTAGTATTGTACAACCTGCAAAGTTTGGTGCACCGTGAGTTCCAGTGCCGTGTTTTCTGAATGCTGGTGTCTCTGTGTGTGTGTGTGTGTGTGTGTGTGTGTGGGTGGGTGTGTGTGTGGGTGTGTGTGTGTGGGTGTGTGTGTGGGTGTGTGTGTGGGTG
>CAJNDV010033541.1:111017-121874 GCA_905221635.1 Symbiodinium sp. CCMP2456 | reverse complement strand
GTATTCAGGGTTTAGGATTTAGGGGTTTAGGGGTTTTGGGTTTTGGGCTTAGGCCTCTTCGACAGGATAAGTCCCTCGACTGGAGCTTAAGGTTTAGGCTTAACCTTACAGCTTGAAGCCGTCTAGACTTGCATCAAACCCTTTAAGGCCCTGTAAAACCATGTAACGCCCACATAAAGCAAGCCCTAAAAAAAAGAACAGTATGCAACCCTGTGAAAACATTGAAAAGGCATTGATGGCAGGGGGGCAGGGGGGGGTTCATCCGCTCCCTCTCACACACCTTCAGCCAGAAGTCAGGGGGGGGTCCTTCGGTTCAGGGGTTTGGGGCTTCGTATTTATAGGGCTTAGTGGTTAAGGTTTAAGGGTGGGTGATGTAGGTTTCGGGTTTAAGGTTTGGGGGTTTAGGCCCCTGAGACTCCACAGCCTCTTCATCAAGAAATCTGCCTCAAGTTTTAGAGGAATCCTTACTATGATTCAAGGTAGATTCCGTCTTCTGAGAATATGCCCCGAGTTATGGAGGGATTCGCAAGATTATTGAAAATCCATTCCTTGACTACGGCGGTTATGGGAGCCTCTGATCCCTCTCTGGGCAGAGCTGAGGTCGTTTGAATCATTCTTGTCAGCCGAACGTGGAGCCTGTTCTGCATCCAAGTTAGCCAATCTTGGCTGGGGGGGGGCCTTTGGAGGGCACTTGGGGTCTCGGACATAGTGGTGGAGCGGTTTAGGGCCAGTTAAGGGTTTTGGGTTTGGGAAGGCACGGAGGCCGGACGAAAGGCGCGAAAGCTGAGAGAAGAAGCACAGGCACTTGGGGGTTTCTACACTGTAATTCTATGACTTAGGGGCGGAGTAGGTAACCTTTAACCTTTTGGGGCTTATATAATCCTACTCTAACTCAAAAGGTTAACCTTTTTTGGGGTAAGGTACTCAGCCCCTAAGATGAATGTTTTATACGGGTTAGCATTACTAACTTCTAGTCAGGCCTCTGTGCCGCTGCAAGCAAGTATTATGAAGGCTTCGTAAGGAATAGCAAAACTGATCCTGATAGTCTCCCATGGCACGTTTGAGGTTTAGGTGCTTCGGGCGCCATTCTTCTGTAAGGGGCTCGAGGTTGTAGTGGTTCGGCTTGGAGGTTAGCGTCTCAGAAGTCAGCGAGTTTGTAGGTCCAGGGCTTAGGGCATTTAGTATCTATAGGGTGTCCCGTACGGAATGTGTTGTTCAATGAGAGGGAATCACCAAAAGTTTGATCCCTTTTTTGCGTCCATACTCTGTTGCGGATCCAACAACAAGCGGACCTTGGTCTTAGGAACTACAACTACCCAGAGACTCCAATACCCCTTAATTAAGGAATATACCTTAAATTATAGTAGGATCCCTAATAGGGTTTAAGGTATATTGCTTAATTAAGGGGTATTGGAGTCTCTGAGTAGCTTCATGAACTGGCTGCGCTAGCTCGACGGTGAAGACGGCCACTAGACCCCACACGTCCCCTCGAACAGCAACTCCGTGCTGTTACGTCTTCAACTCTCTGCAGAATCTGGGCAGTTTCAAAAAGTAGGGGACGGCAACCAAGTGCTTGAGTGATATGATATGACCACGATAAGTTTCTCCTCACAAGGACCCCCGCAAAAGGGAACTCCATTTTGTCAGAAAGTCCCACTTGAGGAGTTTAACCTCACCTGGGATAATTCGCGTGGGAACGTGGTGTGCCTCGGCGGGATGTGGCGGGATCCAAAGACATCTAGCAGGATGCATTGCCTGCAAAGGGCTTCGGTGTCCAGGTTTTGGGATCTCCATTTGATGATTCCGCTTCTGTCTTCGGTCGAGTGTTCCACAGGAACACAAGTCAAGCGAAAAGCCCAGACACGAAGGAACCCCTAAGCCTAAGGTTCGCATCGTCCTTTGGATGAGAGTTGAGGTTGTTTCACAGTTGAAGGCCGAAAGGGCCAGTGCCTGCTTGACAGAGGGGGTGTATTTCAATTTAAAAAAACCCGAGACACAGCCCGAAACCCTGAAGCCTAAATCCTGAATCCTAAACAAAGCAGAGAACTTGCCAGGAACACCATCACTGCCATCTGTGACATCTCCGAGGGTGAGGAGACGCGGTTTTGTGAACGCGCAGCTACGATAGGCGCCTTCGTAATTCGAATAGCGTTTTGCAGGCTTAGGAACGAAGAAGACGAACAAGAAGAAGGAGCCGTATGGAGTGCTACCAGTACTTATTCAGGGCCTATGAGGTGGTTTGGGCTTAGGGTCTAGATTTCGGGATTATGGTTCGGGAAGTTCTCAGAATCCCCAAGAGGCAAGTTTCCAAGCAAATCATAATTCACCGTGAGACGGTAGTCCACACTTCTCTGGACCTCTGAAGTCAAGAGAAGCGAAATTTCGGGTACAGGGCTTTGGAGTACCATACCGTAATACTTTTTTGGGACCTGTTCCTTAAAGGAACCATCATGAAATAAAAGTCTATACTTTTTTCTCCCAGGTTACTTCAAAGCCCAGGGTATGTTTCGGCAATTCTTTGCGGTTGCGCAAGGAGCTCAATATCTCGTACCTTCCCCTCCGGCTGTGCCTTGACGTGGAGGCGCGTTGATCGGATTTAGGGCGGGGCAAGCAAAGGAATAAAAGGGCCCTGGCTGCGATGAGACTCGCAGCAGGTGCGTGTTTTGCAGTATGGGAGCCTGGATAGTCACCAAGCGTGTTCCTTGTGGCTCCTTATTAATAGGCTTTAGTATCAAGTGTTGTACAACCTGGTTTTACCCCAAAATCCGATTAAGATGGTAAGGCCCGTATAAATATACCCGCAACATCCGGTCAAGATATTATGGCCAATCTGCTGGGCAGTGGACGGCTGCCCGGCCGGGGTGTTGGCAAACAGCTGAACAAGTCCATCCCTGCAAATGGCCCGAAGATGACAAGGAACTCGTAGAGTTTAGGGTTTAGGGGTGAGTAGGTAACATTTAACCTTTTGGGGCTTATATAGTCCTACTATAACTCAAAAGGTTAACCTTTCTGGGGGTAAGGTATTCAGCCCCTAAGTATCTGTGACGTTATCGACAACGTACCCGCTTGGAGGAACGGCGACGACAGCTCCTGGAGCATTGGGCAGCGCGGACAGCACGTGAGAACTGCATGGCCGGCAATCTACTAGGTTACGAGGTAGGCCTTTAGGATACTGTATGTCTTCTCTTATTGGGCTCAGAACAGCCGTAGGTGTTCCTGGGCTTTGAAGTAACCAGGCTTAAGAGGTCCTTATGTACGAATTTCGGCCTCGCGGCATCCAAAAGTTGTGTCAGGAGTTTGTGTGCCGCTGCCCTCGCTGCGAGGCTGAGGTGGGTGGTCATTCTTCCCATGTTTAAGGGTCCAACACCGGGTTCGGACTGTACTTAAAGGATCGTGGGACTTAGTAAGTAGGGTTATAATTAGGGTAACTATACTTATAATCCCAATTAAGGGACTTATAACCCTACTTACTAAGTCCCATGATCCTCCAAGTATCAGGGAAGTGGAAGGGGTTGAACAGAGGAGTCGATGGCTTAGGGATGCTTAAGGGATTCTAGCACAGGGTGATTGCTAGCTAGGCTCAAAGGTTCAAAACCTAAGCTGCTTCCACTAGAATATGCACCAAAACCCCTAAACCCTAAAACCCCTAAAACCCTAAAACCCCTCTAAAACCCTTAAACCCAAAGCCCTAAGCCCCTAAACGTAGAAGAGCCTGGCCACGACCCTGTTCAGGGTGGTCCGCCGAAGCCGACAGAGCCCAGGTGCGAAGCGGTCAACTTGGGGCTTCGGGGCTCGGGGCTTTGGGGCCTAGTCTACCAGGACTTCTGGGGTTCTATGTCAGGGTTTAGGGTTTAGGGTCTAGGGTTTAGGGTTTAGGCTTTAGGGCTTAGGGTTTCGGGGTGTGTTTTTGTTAAGGATTCGGTTTCATAGGGTCCCTTGGGCCGGTGCATCGCCGGAATAGTGTGTCATTGTCACAGCAAACCTCAAAACCCTCGTCTAATCATCAAGGCCCCCATACCTGAAGCCTTATACTTCCCCTTATCGACTCCCTTCTCGGTTTAGGGTTTAGGGTTTAGGGAGCCCTCTTAAGGTTCTTAGAATGCCCCCCCCCCGCCCGGAAGGTTTCCCAGTCCAGCTGAGGAAGTGCTGCCATGGTCCTAATACTTGGAGGATCATGGGACTTAGTAAGTAGGGTTATAAGTCCCATAATTGGGGGTATAAGTATAGTTACCCTAATTATAACCCTACTTACTAAGTCCCATGATCCTTTAAGTAGGAGCCTCAACACTTTCCCATAATATTTTAGGGGTTCCATAGAATAAACAGAGTATAATCCTAGTATAGGAGCCGAAACAATTTCCAATATTATTTTAGGGGCTCGTATTATAAGTAGAGTCTAATGGGCCCCAAAACCCTATTCTAATTATTACGGCCCCTATATTACACGTGACTCCTCAAACAGAGCCGGGGAGGAGAATGTTTGCCAGACTGGAAGCCCCCAAAAAAGGCCACAAGTCAAAATGAGAAGCCCTAAACGATGTCGCGAATGAAGAAGTATAGTATAACGCACGCACTTTACATCCTATGAACGAGCGGCTTCAGACAACGAAAGCAAGCAGCTTTTCTTGCCCGGAGGCCGGCCCGTGTCCCACTCGTGGCCCACACAGACCAGGCACTGAGTTTTAGGGAGAACCCTGTAGTTTGCCAGAGTTTTGTCGTTGTGCATGGTGTATGGGCCGAAGGGTCCAGCTACAGGACGTGCTGCCATTGAGCCACCGTACACTCGTAGGTTGTGATCCCATACATAAAAGGTATAACTTATATAACCCTTATGGCAGTACGCTTTCTGGCTGCCTAAGCCCTAAACCCTAAACCTCCTCCTGACGAGGCTTACAGTCTGGGTTGTCCGCGCCAGTATGTCTTCCACAGCCCCCAATGCCCAAACCCCTGAAACCCTAGAGCCCTAATATCGGGGCCTTAATAGTTACCTATACTATTTTGGGGGCTAGTGGGCCGCAAAACCCTATTCTAATTACTAAGGCCCTTATATTAGGCCATCCTCAACCCGAAAAAACAGAAACCTAAACCCTAAACAGGGGCATCATGCATCATGTAGGGTTTAGGGTTTAGGGGGAGCCCAGAGACTCCAATACCCCTTAATTAAGGAATATACCTTAAATTATTCTAGGATCCCTAATAAGGCTTAAGGTATATTCCTTAATTAAGGGGTATTGGAGTCTCTGGGAGCATCACCAAGGCTCAAACCTGCATTTGCAGCTCTTTCACCGGCTTTTGCCCCCCCCCCTCTGGCACCTTCGCAGAGGCTTGAACCAGAAGTCCTGAAACCACCAAAAAAACATCCACAAAGAAGCCGTGGCTTCAGGTTTAGGGTTTATGGGAAAGGCGACTTTCAACCCACAAAGCCACAAATACGCTTAAAACTTGGCCCCCCCCCCAAAGACCCAAAGCAACAAGATCCTCAGTTACGCGCCACAAGAGGCTCCCAAAGTGGATGGCGACTCCTCTTCCGAGGGCATCGGCTTCGACGACTTGCGATGCCCGAGTTGCAAGATGTGAGGGTCGAGATTGGCCTGTTAAGGGTTTAGGGCGCTCGGGGTCTAACCTATAGGGTTCGCGGTTTAGACTTCAGGGTTAGGGCAGCAGTGGCATTCTTCTGTAGGCTTCCCTTGTCGCTTTCATACGCGAGTTCGGTTTGTAATTTGTGGCTCACCTCTTCTTGGGGGAGCCGTGGGTGAGGGGTTTGCTTGGCCACGGGTTGTGCATTTGGGGAGGGGGGGCCAGGCCGGAAGCCCAATCCATCGAAACTTTCAGGTTTAGGGCTTTAGGGTTTAGGGTTCAGGGTTTTAGGATTTAGGGTTCTAGGGTTTAGGGTTTAGGGTTTTAGGGTTTAGGGTTCAGGGTAGTTCGCGACCATTGTCTGCCCTCTTCTGCCAAAGCACCGCAGCGCAAAATACAACACCAACCCGAAGCTGCAACAAGCAGCACTTGGAGGATCATGGGACTTAGTAAGTAAGGTTATAAGTCCCTTAATTGGGGTTATAAGTATAGTTACCCTAATTATAGCCCTACTTACTAAGTCCCATGATCCTTTAAGCAGGGTCTGATAAAGAGAGAACTCTCAGCCCCCAGAAGCCCAAGAGCCTTCGAGCTCTAGACTTTCAAGCCTAATAGAGGGGCCTACTTTTCTATAGTTACAGTATCATGGGCCCCAAAACCCTGTTCTAATCATTAAGGCCCCTACGTTACACCCCCAAACCCTGAAGCCTGAAACCCTCAGCCCTGAACCACCCCCCTGAATCTCTGAAGCCGAAGAGAATTTTAGAACAACAAGCAACTCACAGAAACAAAGTTACTATAGGGGCCTTAACAATTACGAATACTGTTTTGGGGGGTTCCTTATCATAATTAATAGTATACTGGGCCCCAAAAAGCCTTATTCTTATCATTAAGGCCCCTACATTACAAGCCATAAGGGTTCAGGTTCAGTCCCCGGGGCTCCAAAGTGCTCAACCCTAGACTTCTAAGCACTGAGCCCTAAAGCCTAATCCCGAAAGCCCTAAACCCCCTAAACCCTACAACTCGAATGCTCTTAACTGCTAGAGCCCCAGAGCCCTAGACCCCCAACCCTAAAGCCTGAAGCCCCAAAAGCAAGAAAGCACTAAGCCCTAGTCAAATGGGAGTTTCCGAAAACAAGGGGTACCTTATTTGGGGGTCCTTATAATAGGGATCCGACTATTTAGGGTACTGTATTAGGGTCCCCTATTTTCAGAAACCCCCAAATTGGCGAGCTGAGGAGATCCGGACGATGAGTGACCGCTGCTCACTTGCCGGGCTTGCGTGTGGAAATGCGTCGCCGTGGTGAGTTTCGAGCTGATTGTGAAGTTCTATAGAGTTGAAGCCTGAACGGAGAAGACTTCCAGTAGATCCTTCCTCCAAACCCTATTCTGACTACTACGGCCGCTATAGTAGGGCTTATCATAGGCGGTGAGACGGCCTCGGGGTTAAGGGTTTAGGGGAGATGGTAGGGTTTAGGGTTTGGGGTTTAGGGTTTAAGGTTTAGGGTCTAGGGGTTTAGGGTTTAGGGTTTGAAACCATGAGTGCTTTGACGTCTTCCAGCTTGGGACCTGTATGGCCGTGCTCGGAACCTCTGAAATCAACGCCGGCTGTTGCCCTAAAACCCTTGTAGAACTTTTTGTAGTACCTTGTGGAACTCTTGTGATACCCTCAAGAAGGACCCGTAAGTGAACCCTTCGTCGCCCAGGGTGGCAAGTGGCCTTTGTGGCTTTCACCACGACAGCCCCTCGTTTGCCTCAGATTCCAAGGTTTCGGGGATTGTGGCAGTTTGGTAATATGGGAGTTTCCGAAAATAGGGGACCCTAATATAGTACCCTAAATAATAGGATCCTTATTATAAGGACCCCCAAAATAAGGTACCCTAATTTTTGGAAACTCCCATATAGAAGCCTAAGTATGTAGAATTGGCATTCCTGGAAAGGAGGTTCCTTATCATACTTGTGCTATAATATCGCACCCTTTGTAACGATTACGGCCCTTATCCTAGATGAATTAGGTGTGTCGTGCACTGTCGCCTTGGTTATGTTAACGTCGGTGTAGGCGGAGGACTTCGAAGTGTCTAGGCCTAAACCCCTAAAACCCCTAAATGTTCAGGGTTCAGGGCTGAGGGTTTCAGGAAGCCGCTGTCGCTCCTTGCAGCCTTGTTGCTCGAAGGACTCCACGGAATAGGTGGGGTCGTGCCAATGCCAGTCCTGATATAAGTTTAGGACTTACAGGGTTTAGGACTTTAGGGTTTGGGGGGTTTAGGGGAGGAGCTGCTGAGTCTGAAGCGACCGAGGTGCATGGTCGTGCCTGTATCCGACGATGCGTTCGAGCTGCTTGGATCCACCCGTTTAGTACGCACTTGGGTCCAGGCTTTAGGGCTTAAGATTTAAGGTTTTAGGATTTCGGGCTTCGCATTTAGGGTCGTGGGTCAAGGAGGGACACTAAGAGGCACACCCTGGACCATGTGAACCGCTACTGTTAGAACTACTACTACCACTGCTGCTGCTGCTCCTCCTCCTCCTCCCCCCTCCCCTCCCTGCTCTGGTATGGCGAATATCACCACCACCATCATTCACTCACCACCAGTACCACTGGCGTGCGCACTGTTCACCCCCTACCCTAAACCCTCACCTAAGCCCTAAATCCTAAACCGGTCTCACAGTTAGCTGGTGGGAGACGAAAGGAGACAGAATCCCTGTAGCTGATTCCTGATATGATCTTCTACACTTCTACTCCCACTAAAACATCCGAAAACCTAAATTCAACCCTAAACGCTCCCAGGGTTCAGGATTCGTGACTGTGACACCTCTCTGTCGGACCCGGTTCCGAGGTATGCCAAGTACGTCAAGGAGACTTTACACTCCCGGGGCTTCCATGCCAGGGGCTGAGACCCCCTACTTGGAGGATCATGGGACTTAGTAAGTAAGGTTATAGATTATAGGTCCCCTAATTGGGGTTACAAGTATAGTTACCAAAATTATAACCCTACTTACTAAGTCCCGCCTGGATAAGTCTAAGGTTAGAAGTACGGGCCCCCAATATGGAGCCTTAGGCTTCTCTGGGGACCCTGAAGGGTACATATTAGGGTATAGAGTAGGTGTATAAGGATCCCAGGGTTAAGGGCCCATGCTAGGGGCCCATGGTTTCAACCTTGGAAGAAGGGTTCAGGTTGCTTTGGTTGATTTCAGGGTTGTGGATTTTCCGGATCTGCGGGCAGCAATCAAGGATTTCGGTGGACAAATCACAACAGCCGCGGCTCTCTGGTTTGGTGGTTGTCTCGACAAATGAGCATGGAATCCGGTTCAGGGTTTATGGTTTAGGGTTCAGGGTTGAGGGTTGAGGAAGGATACAAGTCGCAGCACAATCTGCTGCACCTCTGCCCCAGCTTGGACCCTTTTGCAGAAGTCAGGAGCCCGAACCCACACCCTCGTCCCGGAACATAATGTGGGGGCCGTTATAATTACCTACACTAGTTTGGGGCGTTCCTTGTTATAATTATACTATACAGGACGCCCAACGCCCTATTCTAATTATTATGGCCCCTACATTAGACCCGTACTTGACCTGACCGTTCAAGAGAAGCTTGACCGCTGGAATCTGACGCTGAGGTTGAAGTCAACTTGGGCGCCGGGCTGAGCATTCTTTCGTCTGTCAGGGTGTAGTTTGAACTTGGACTTGCTATTCAGTAGCACATGGCCTTGCGCAAAAGCGAGCATGAAGGAAGTCTTTTCGCTGCTCGAGAGAGAGCACCATCTGCCGCAGGGTTCTCTAAGGCATGTTCCTTCGATGTCGGACAGACAAACGATGGTGGATATACCCAGAGAGCCCGATACCCCTTAGTTCAGGAATGTGTACTTGGAGGTTATAAGGACCCCAAAATAAGGTACCCCTAATTTTCGGAAAGTCCCATGTCCCCGTCCGTTGCAGGTGATGGCACGCTGAACAAGAAGGTGCGCGAGGCGCAGGCCGCGTGAGGGGCGGAGAGAGCGCTCTTCAAACCCGATCGGCAGGCTTCCATAGCCAACGAGATGCGCGTAAAGGGCTTAGGATTTAGGGTTCAGGGATGTGTAGGCTATAGATGGCTATAGTATAGTATTGGGTTTAGGGTTTAGCGTTCAGGTCAGGGCATAGCATATAAGGTATAGGGTTTAGAGTTTCCAGAAACAGCACGCTCAAAAACCCAAAAGACTGGTACGGCTCACTTCCAAGGCGACAGGGAGTTGAAACCCAAGCATACACCCTGGACACCCGCATGTCTGAACCCTGGTCAAAAATAGGGGCCTTAATAATTAGAATAGGGTTTGGGGGTATATGATATTATAATTATAGCAAGGAGCCCCCAAGACCCTATTCGAATTATCAAGGCCCCTGCATTCGGGCAGTAATTCGGGCTCCAGAAGGGTTTTGGGGTTTGGGGTCTCAGGGGCCTAGGGGTTTGGAGTCTACATTTACATTGCTACGACTTTGTCCCCCGAGCCTCACTCCAGGAGCACTTGGAGGATCATGGGACTTAGTAAGTAAGGTTATAAGTCCCCTAATTGGGGTTATAAGTATAGTTACCAAAATTATAACCCTACTTACTACGTCCCATGATCCTCTAAGTAGCAGTACGCACTAAGCTGTGGCACTTCTGGGATGCGGATCATGAGCCTGACATCCTTGTTTTGGAGTTGCGCGGGACGGCTTCAATTTATAGAAGTCCCGGGCTTCGACGGGAAAATCGATGCGCTAAACTCGCCGCGTTTCGTGTAGGTTTGGGTGCATTGGACATTGCGCTGGAAGAAATCGGGAGAGGTCGTTAGGGAACCGATTGAGATGGTACGGTACAGAAAACCTTCTGTTTTTTCCACAGCGGGAATAATGGCTCATCATCCCCTAGCAGAACATCAACCTTAGCCTTGCAACACATTTATTCAGGCCTCTACATTAGCATAAATGCCATAAAGTTGAAAGGTGGATGAAGGATGACTGTTGCTTGGGTTCTTACACTTTAAGCGCATCATGACAGTGATCCAACTTCTTCTCTTCTGGCTTCTAGTATAGGAGCTCGGAGGACATTCGTCAGAAAACCCCTTGATAACCACCGCAAAACTACTCTGATGTTTAACTTAGATGAACCTCCAACACCCCCACAGCCCTGAATCGTAAACCCTACACCCTGAATCCTAAACCCTAAACCCTAAACCCTAAACCCTAAACCCTGAACCCTAAAAACCCTAAACCCTAAAAGCCCTAAAGCCCTTGGCCAAGGTCTGAGCATCTCTCGATCTCCTTCTC
>CAJNDV010033541.1:91955-109167 GCA_905221635.1 Symbiodinium sp. CCMP2456 | reverse complement strand
CCAAATAGCAGGAAAAAGGGTACCCTTATTGTTTAGGGACTACTGGGGAACCTAGGAAGCCTGAATAGCTAGCAATACAGTTCCTTAGCGTTCCTTATTCTGATACCCTGGCGAACCTCAAATTGGAGTCGGATTGATCACTTGGTAATACTAGCACTCCATAACTCTGCAACATGCTATACTCACTCCAAGACCTTATTCTTAGTATTTGGGCCCCGGAATTGCACAGTGCAGATCGTTCCCGGCAGCACTGGTTCGAGTGCGGTGTACAGAGTGCCCCCATTCTCTCTTCAGGGTTTTGTAGCCACGGGCAGGATTTGTACTTCTGTTCCGTCGCTGTAGAGACTCTCAACCCCACCACCTCCTCTGAATTCATATACCGAAACCCTACACTCGGGTTTAGGGGGGTTTAGGGTTTAGGGTTTAGGGTTTAGGGTTTAGGCTTAGGGCTTAGACCCTACAAAGCGCATGTAGAGCTGTAAGGAAGAGGCCACTTGGCACGAAGAGCCTGCAGGAGTTCATCGAGCAGCTGGAGGACATTCTAAGACCTTTGGGTTTGGGGCCTACTTGGAGAATCATGGGACTTAGTAAGTAAGGTTATAAGTCCCCTAACTGGGGTTATAAGTATAGTTACCCTAATTATAACCCTACTTACTAAGTCCCTTGATCCTTTAAGTACACCCTGGTTATTGCGACTTAGGTACTGTCAGCAACTATCCCCTGCAAGGCAGACGATGGAAAACGAACCCAACCCTTATGGCAATTTCGGCATATGGTTCAGGATTTCGGGCTTATGGCTATTTCGGGAGCATGATGGAACATACCTATCCTGATACTTGCAACAGCCCAGCATAGTTGGAAAGAGACACCGAACATGGCCCAAAAACATATTCTTGGCTATACGAACCGCCATGAAACATGCTATAGAAATCCTATCCCATCCTTATGCACCCTTTGTGGTGGCCATCGTACGACCCTCATAAAGCCCTGTTGTTGGAATCCGTAAGAAAGCCTGCCAAAAAAATCATCGAGCCTCAGCGAGCCTCGATTTTCAAGGTTTAATCTTAGGGGCTGAGTAGGTAACCTCTAACCTTTTGGGGCTGATATAATCCTACTATAACTCAAAAGGTTAACCTTTTGGGGGGGCTAAGGTACTCAGCCCCTAAGGGATCGTTTCGCGAAAGCTCGATGCGCAGAGCTGGGGTCGGATTCAGCTCCGAATCCTCATGTCCAAAGACGCCTTGCTCAACACCTCCCCAAGATTTACAGTGGCTTAAGGGCTTTAGGGTTTAGGGTACGGTTTAGGGTTTAGGGTTTAGGGTCCAGAACTCCTGCGATCTACAGTTGGTTTGCAATCGAGCTCGGCATTGCATGAAAAAAACCCTAAATCCTAAGCCCTTAACCCTGAAGCGCTAACCAGTTCCCGGTCCCAAGATAAAGCTCCAATACCCAGATCAATCTCAGGACAAAGACTGACGAACAGAAAGAAGCCTACAAACCTTAAGCCCTAAGCCTTAACCTTAGCACCATATCAACCACGAGGCGCAACAATGTTGAAGCCCTCCCGAAAGCCCCCAAGGCCCGAAGCCCTAAACCCCCAAAAAAACTAGACCCTGAGCCCGACACCCCGATCAACCCCAGATCTCAAGATCTTTTTTGAGGAGGAGAACAACCCCAGAGCTCTGAGAAAGCCAAAGGTGCGGCCTGAGCTCTCTTTCCAGAGCATCATCACCATCATTATCGTCATTTGATACTGCAGTCTACAGTATACATATATATATATATACACACATGTGAATGTGTAAATGTATGTATGAAAGATACAATATATATATATATATATATGTATGTATTCCATACATACATACATACATACATACCACTCGCCGGGTGTGGTGTTTGGACTTGGTCTGAGAAGCACTGCCTGAAGCTGTCCGTTTCCTGTTGACTTCGCTTTTCCTGAAAGTAAGCCCGCGACTAGAGAAGCAGCTCCAACACATTACATGGGAGTTTCCGAAACTTAGGGGTACCTTATTTGGGGGTCCATAAAATAAGGATCCTACTATTTAGGGTAACATACTACGGTCCCCTATTTTCGGAAACCCCCACATGAAGAACCAACACGTGAAGAGCCTCGGCAAATACAACCAGACGCCAAACGAGCCCTGGGTTCACTAGCCGCATGGACGCTGATGATGGCCCGGCAGGCAGTGGAGCCATTCAAGCGCCAAAGATCGCCTGAGACAGCGAGCACGAACGCGTAGAAGGCGACCTTTTCAACGAGGTGGTGACAGGTCAATTTTTTGGGGGGTGCAGGACCCCGAAACGAGCCTGAACTCCAAACCCTGAAGGGTTTTTGGAATGGCGAGAGTGCCGGAGCTCACGCGGGGATGCGGAAACCGTCAGCGTGATTTATGTAATATCAGGCCGTTGAAAAGTTTTAAATGAATAGGGTGGTACGGGTATATGGTAGTATACACATCACGAGTACTACTTATTCAGATCTCTATATTATTCTATCGACGGACGACCTCTTCAAGGATCACAGGAGGCCACCTGCAAAATCGGTTTAGTAAGACTCGTCCCCCAGGTTCCCGACTGCACCCACAGTACGACGTGCCCCGAAGCCGAATTCTACGCATTGATGCCCTCTGTATCTCGCTGTGGGTATAAGCTTAGACCCTCAGTGCTAACCCGCAACCCTTGTAGTATAGCGGCCTGGATAAACAGAATTAGATTTGGGGGGGGATGCACTATAGACTATTTTAATTGGTTACATATTCCGACCTTATAATATGTTTCGGTTCGTGCGTCAGGAAGGCGCTGAATCCAAAAGGAGAACAGTTCGCTGGACGCTGAAATCCTCAATAATGAAAACAGGGTTAAGTTGTATTAAGGGTTCGTTTCCGGGGTACCATACGGGGCCCTGTAAGAGATAGCATAAGAGGTCTAATATAACGACCTTCCACGATATCAATAGGTATCATATGAAGGGATACTTTGGGTTGTATTGTAAGAGGTCTAGCATGGGGGCCTGAACAAATAGAAAGGGTCTTGTTCTTTGTTATACTACAGTTATGTGGGGTCATAAGGGGATTACTATTGCTAGTTCTTGCGACGTGTACATTGGCCTCACACGTCGAGCTCTGGCGAGCTCCGCTGACAAAGCAGGCTTGTCACACGAAGCATCGATTGGCCTGTGTCAAGCTCCTGACCGTATGTATATCCTAAAACGGAAAGAGCATCTTCTTCGAACCCCAGCTACAGCCCACAGGCCACAGCCCCGAACCCCACCCAGGCCGATATGTAACCCGAAGCTTGTCTTCATGGCTTGCAAGAAGAACTTTCTACCGAACTCAAGAAGACTCCAATCAAATCTCAGCAGGCCTGAACTCTCGACCCTGACCCTTGAGCCTTAAACCGCTAAATATAGGGGCCTAAGAAGTAGAATAGGGTTTTGGGGCCCCTTATACTATGATTACAAGAAGGAGCCCTCAGAACCCTGTTCCAATTATTATGGCCCCTACATTAGAACCATCAAAGCAACCATTGCTGATCCCTGCTGGAACCTTGACGGTTACCCTTGGAAGCTACCCTGGAACCCATGAAGCCCAAAAAGCAAGGCTGCCACATCTGCGATTTCCCAAAAACCACGGAATGTATTGGAATTTCAGCCCAGACGAAGCGTAATTGCCGCCTATCCATTTTCATATATATATATATATATATATATGTATATATATATATGTTATATATTAATTATACATACATACATACATACATACATACATATATACATACATACATACACCCGTCTAGTGTAGTTCGCTTGTGTGCGGTAGATGCGGTCGTGTAGAGTCTGAACCTGTGTTAGTGTTCTTAGAGACTTATGTTGCATTCTGTACAGGCCTAGATTTATAACCCGACTTACGAAGTTACCTGATCTCACAGTGTTCGTTCTAGAACTAAGTACCTGACATGGGCTACCTTTCTACAACTCTACTGACTAAGTCCCGTGAACCTTTAAAGCCCGGAACTTAAGATCCTGTCGCTTGCTTGGGCGCGCTGCGTGCCCCGTTTTCCGGTTTTCTGCCCGCTCCTGACAATTTTCTGCGTGGCGTCCAAAGGAGAGCATGCTTGGCTCATCCCAGTCTTCAACTTCATAGATGGCTTCGAAAGCCTTGTCATGGGGTGTGATAGGTCATTACCTAGATGTTTCCGTTGCAGTTGCAGGTTGCTCTACGGGTTTCTATATGGGTTTCCTAAACGATGTCCTGCAGGACCTGCTTGTTCAAAATAATCCCCCGACGGATGATGAAAGAGAATACGATTGTTCTGGGTCGTAGGGGCTTTACACGCGGTGTTGAGGTATTTCTTACAGGATGCCTCGTTTCCGTTTCGAGGTCCTTAGCATCCTAGTGCAGTAGGGCTCCTACTTTTTGCCATGCCTTGTAAGGCCCTTACCAAGGACCATAGAGCCCATATTTACGTGGGGAGAGGATTCCTTGTGGTGGAGCCACAGTGCCTCTTTTGCTGGGGGGGGGGGGGGGGGGGNNGGGTTGGGTGCAGTTCGCTGCGAGTCATCGAGGGTCTAGAACCCGGGTAGTACCCTTGTAGAACCTTTTTAATTTTTAGAACCCTTATAGAATCCAGGTAGAACCCGTATAGAATCTGTACAGTATCCTCATAGGACCCTTGTAGACTACGTGTAGGGTTGGAAGATTCAGGAGTAACTTAATTTATCTGTTTATCTGTCTATCTACCCATCTATCTATGTGCGCATGTGTGCATGCATGCATGCATGCATGCATGCATGCATGCATGCCTTACTGTACGTATGATGTATGTAAGTATGCATGTATGGATGTATGTATGTATGTATGTATGCATGGATGTATGTACGTATGCATGTATGCACATGCGTACATACGCATGTGCATGTGTGTGTGTGTGTGCTCGTGCGTCTCAGTATGTAAGTATGTGAGTAATACAGACATGCAGTGTGCAAAAAGTATTTGTTGTCATATCGGCTTTTTGTAATGTCGGGGCCTTAATAATTAGAACAGGGTTTTTAGGGCCCATTCTACTATATTTTAAATAAGGAAGCCCCCAAAATAGTATTGGTTTTTATCTAGAATCTAGACCCCTATATTCTGCCCTGATAGAGTCTAGAGCCCCGAGGCCGCGAAAACTCCGGAAGATCCAAGCCTCCAGTCCCCTGCAGAGCTTTGGGCTTTGGGTTTTTGGCTTAGGGTTCATGGCTTGGAGTTTAGAGTTTAGGGCATGGGTTTAGGGGGCGGTGTAGGGCTTAGTCAAACCAGCCGCCACAGACCTCAGGAAATCCTGTGTGCCTAGTGAGGGACAAATCTGGAGTTTCCAGGATTGTGTACTATTTATCTTAGACTAGTGACTTAGCCACTGCAGCAACTTCCTCTGTTTCCGGAAAGCAAGCCTCCGCAGGCCAAAGTGGCTCTCAGCTGAACGAAGTTTTACATCCGGGGTCCCCGAGTGTTCAGTTCCCAGAGGTAGCTATCTAAGCTGTCGTCCTTGTTGAAATCTCGGCTTTAGGATTTAGTTCTTCTAATCAGACTGTTGGAAAGCAAGGAGCCCTGCAACCTTGCAGCACCACAGCAGCCAGCCCCCTCCTTGTAAGCATCCGCGCACTGCGACTCCCGATCCTTGTGCCCCTTCGTTGCCAGCATGGTGCTGGCCTCAGGTCAACCCAATGGAGCCATTGAGTCTGACGAAATTCAATGAACATCTTGTTTTGACACGCCTACCCCTGCCGGGAAGCCACCAAATTTTCTCTCAGCAAGAATTCACATGGAGGAAGATCTAAGTGTGTCGAAAGCTCCTTGGGTCGGACGTTCTTCTGGATCCTATGGCAGGTCATCCCACTGGGGCCGATGCAGATGGCATGAGCCCCTGAGAGTCTGGGGTTTAGGGTTTAGGGCGAAGGCGTGTGGACATACTTGGAGGATCATGGGACTTAGTAAGTAAGGTTATAAGTCCCTTAATTGGGGTTATAAGTATAGTTACCCTAATTATAACTCTACTTACTAGCTCCCATGAACCTTTAAGTAGAGGGTGGCGGGATCCTGCCCGTTCAATACCTCTGCTGTAAAGCATCGAAGCAGCACGCAAGGGACGATGTGACTACCAGCCCTAAACAAGACCCGAAACCCTAAAGCCTACCCAGAAAACGCCGCTGCTCGTAGTTGGCTGCTTAGCCAATAGGGCTGCTCTGACCTGTCGCTGGACTATCTGTTCTGCATTGTCGGTGACTCTATCCTCGATTCACAGGGAAGTCCAGAGGTTGAGGTTGGTGGAGTTCGGAAATAAGGGACCTCAGTAATAACCAGAATCCGAAGGAGCATTATGATGAATGGAAAGGCCTCCAAGTAAGGCAATATGGGGGGGGGGGTCGGAATAACTACCAACATTTTGCCTCCGGGCTCCTCCATTATATTTGTGCCGTACTATACCCCAAAGCCGTGTTCTAAGTTCTAGTTATTAGGGCCCTAAACCCTAAATAACCCTAAACCCCTGAACCCTAAACCCCTAAACCCAAACCCCTAAACCCTGAACCCTAAACCTTAAACCCTAAACCCTAAGCCCTAAACCCTAACCCTATGCTAAGACTTGCAGCAAGGAGTTCTCGAAGGATAAGGCCTGGATGGAGGGGAAGTTTCAAAGACCTTGGAAAATGATACCTCGGGAAAGCCGTAAGCCCCAAACCCTAAGCCCATGAAAAAGAGTGAACTAGACATCACTTCTATTCTCTACGATTTTATTCCTATTCTGCGTGTTCTTAGTATTATTATTATTGCTACAAGTATTATTATTAGTATTACTAAAGAAGGGACTGTTGTGGCATGTGAACATTTGAACACACAGGACTGCTATAATGATGGGTATTTTTGCTGTCACTGAGGTTCGAAAACCTATACAACCCTAGAACCCTACACCCTAAAGCCGAAACATTAAACCCTTAAGCCCTAGACCCTACACAATCCTACACATACCCTAAACCATATACAACCCTAAACCCCTAAACCCTAAACCCTGTACAACCCTAGACCCTAAGCCCCTCAACCCTAAACTTTGTACAACCCTAAACCCTAAACCCTGTGCAACCCTAAGCCTCTCAGCCCTAAACCCCAGACAACCCTAAACCCTATACAACCCTAAACCCTGAACCCCTCAACCCTAAACCCTGTACAACCCTAAACCCTAAACCCCTCAACCCTAAACCCTGCACAAGCCTAAACCCTACAACCGTGAGGGCGTTTCTGGAGTCGGGGCCAGCGATTGCAGCGTCTTGACATGCCTTCGTTTTGAAACCTCGTCAGGCCCGAAAAAAGCTCCAGGAGTGGCGCGACAAAGAAGCCGGGCGCAAAAGAAAGTCGCGCACGGAGCAAAAGAAAAAGGACGAGGCAGCCAAAAAAGTGCAGAACAACCATGGAGGCTTTCCTGGGTCGTCCAGTGACGGAGAAGGCCGCGAGGGGAACAGGTGCGGAGCAAACGGAAACAGCGATGCGAGCTAAGGAAGTCGACCTGGCCAGCTGCACCTTGGAAGAGGCCGGTGACGGATCGCAGCACAATTCCCCCGTACCGCCACCCCCAGTCGCCTGACAGTGCTGCAAGGCGTTGTGCTGCCCGGCTCGGGGCTGATAGAGTTTGAAGCCCAGGTTGCGAAGCAACGGCCTCTCGGCAAAAGCAGGTTCTCCGCGGAAGCGACCCTGCCATTGTCGATCTGCTGAGACACGTGGACCTTCCGCGTGGCATATGTGTTTTGGACATTTTGCTGGTCGCTTATCTGGTCTTGAGGTCTGCAGACGAACGTGCAGGGGTCACAACACTCGAGGGGGGGCGGCTGGGCTTGGCAGTGCTCCGTTCTATCTGGTGCGCGGAGAACCCGTTCTATGTCCTGAACACTCCTAGTGATGGTAGCGCTTTTCTCGCTTTCAAGGAGGTGCTTCCTGCACTGAACCTGCACACCGTGGTCAAACGAGGCAACGTCTTCCGGGACGACCCGCTGACCTGCTCCTTGACAAGCTACTGGTCGACCTCGCGTCTGTCTCCCGAAGCCCTGCTCCTGAATGCTCTGTTTGGTTTGGCGACTCGTTCGAAGACGATTATCCGATTATCCAGCACCTTCTTCTGCACCCAGAAGTGAACCTGGCGTCAGGGCCTAAAGCACTGGAGTCTCTGTACCAGGTCGCCATTGAGCAGGGTACCTCTCGGCTAAATGATAAAATCCAGACAGCACAGCAAGTGCGTCAGTCTTGGTACCTTGGTGGTCGACATTCTGCTGCCCTACTGGACCGCTCTGCGGCCAGCCAGGACGAACGACGGACTTGTGTGCATCGCACACCTCACACTTTGAAGTGTAAAGATAGCTTGCGTTCGGCGGGATGTCTGCAGGAAGCGGGGAGCGACCCACTGATTCGACGAACAGCACCGCTAGATCGTGTTTGTTTTTTCAGCTCCTAAAGCAAAACCAAGCGTGAACTGAAACCTGAGTTCTTGTTGTTCTGGCAAATACAAACTGTATTACACATTACTATGCAGTCGTACGAACAAAACCGCCATTGAAATTCAAGCATTCATTGGTGCTGTTAGACGTCAAGTCAGCCAAGCAGATGTTAAGTTCACTAACCACTTACTAACCCGAGCGGCCTCCAAGTAAGATGCTGGTGCATGTTCATCTCGAATTCTTCCGCTGCTGTGAAGCAACCACGTTTTTTGTTGTATCTACAAACAGGTTCTGCTCATCGATGGTTGCCTTTTGTTGTTGTGCTGCGGAGCATGTCTTGGACGCTGCAGCGTTGTCCTGCTAAGCAGCTCGCGACTTGTGTAGTTTTGTGTTTTTGGACCGCCGGGCAAGCCATGCCACAGCGTGTTTCCAGGAACGGCAAGGTGCAGGCTGCTGACAAATAAGTCTCAATGCGAACGCAAGTAATTTGAAAATTGCTTGGCAAGCGAGGCGGCAAGACAGGGCGTCATCGTCAGAAGACGACTTCTGCCGGCAGCGTCTGCATCTAAAAACGCCAGTACATGTAGCACAACTTGTGAGCGATTGAATGTGAAAACATTAGGCACCGCCCCACGTGGAAGTGTCTTGGCTTCCGCAAGCGGAAGCCCTTTAGACCTCCTCCCGCGTCACACTTCTTGCCTTGCTGCAAGCTTGGCACGGTTGACTCGCCACGTGGACAAAGCCGCTTGATGGCATAACAAGATGTTGTCTTTCGTGTTATGGCATTTTCATACATGCGAGGCAGCCGAAGTCTCACGCCACAACCATGGAGCAGCACCAGTTTCTCCTGGGCATGACCCAGTTTTGCATTGAAAAGAAAGCACTGCGATTAGCAACAGTGCTGCGCCAGGCCAAGTGGACGGAGAATTTATCGGCGTCGAGTTTTTCCGGTGCATTGCCCTCGGATTGGTTCGGGCGACAACTGGCGCAAGTCAACCCCAAACCCTATACAACCCTAAACCCTAAACCCCTCAACCCTACACCCTGCAAAACCCTAAAGCCTAAACCTTAAACTCCTAAAGCCTTAACCCTAAACCCCTAAACCCTAAACACCTGAAGCCTAAACCCGAAACCCCTAAAGCCTAAACCCTAAACCCTTAAACCCTGCACAGCCCTAAACCAAAACCCCTAATCCTTAAAACACGAAGCCCTAAACCCTTAAAGCAACCTCCCCTAAACCCCTAAACTACTTTGAGAAGATGCCACCAGGCCGGCCCTGAGGCAGTACCGGAGGTCGTGAAGGACAAGCCGCGGGGCCCAGTTCTGTGGTTTGGTTGGCGGGTTAAATTTGCGGGCTTTAGGGTTTAGGGGTTTGGGGTTTAGGGGTTTAGGGTTCAGGGTTCAGGGTCCAGGGGTTTAGGATTTAGGGGTTTCGGGGGTTTAGGGTTGAGCTTTACTATCTACAGGCAAAGAGTCTTGGGCTCGGGGTCCCGCCGAAGCTCGACGTCCACCGCCCTAAACGCTAAACCCTAATGGTAAACCCCAAAAAGTTGGAAACCGGATTAAGGCCAATTCGTGCTGGCATTGCTTATACATTGCCATGAAGGATTGAGGCCATTGGGTTTCCAACTTTTGGGCTTCTACTGAAAATTTTTTTTCCGAAGACGAGCACATCTACTTGGCAAAGCCATGGCCAAGCCCCCGCCTTAACGCACTAAAGCCGGAGCCACCCTTGCAGAATTCCTGGGTTCTTGTTAAGGGGTTTAGTTTAAGTTACCATAACAAAGAAACCATATTACTTACTATAGATCCCTAATATGGTAACTTAAATTAAATTACTTAACAAGAGCCCAGATTCCGACAAACCCCAGCCTTTTCTCCTGCAGAATTGTTCCGAGGTATTCAAAGTTCTGGCCAAGCCCTCAGCCTCTGCCTTCGGAATGCAAGGCGCAAGCCGCTGCTCAATCCCTACCCATGGAAAACCCGCAGAAGTAGCACAAGTATTCCTGAGGCTTGCCTATCATAAGTATGGCATCATAGATCGTTTAGATCCCTTCGTGTTACCGAGCATGAAGGATGGGAGCAAGTCAGTACGGTTTAGGGTTTTCGGGTTTAGGGCTGGGAGCAAGCCATTAGTCTTGGGTCTGCACAGGTGGGTCATCGCCCTTTTGCTCGTCACTCTGGCTGCCGGGTGCTGACAGAATACTGCCATCTCTGGCACGTGCAGGTTCTAGGTTTTCAGGGTTTAGGGCCGAAATCCTTAACCTCGAAACCCTAAACCCCTAACGAGACCTACAGCAAAAACTCTTTTCCAGCTTAGCAACCGCAACCTCTTCGTCGCCAAACCCCCATTTTAGGGGCCTCAATAATTACCTATACTATTTTGGGGATTCCTTATTACAAGTATAGTATAATGGGCCTTAAAACGCAATTCTAATTATTGAGGCCCCTACATTACACTCAGCCCTACTTGAAGGATATACACAATCTCATTCATTCGGGCTTTAATTAACTGCCCAGTGCAAGCCCTACTCATAACTACTTATAACCCTACTTTGTCAATCCTCTGATCCTTTGCGTCCAGGAAGCTTGGCAAATGGTCCCACTCCAAGTTCCTAAACCCACCTCGCCCGACACTCTGTTGTACCCAGCTGCCCTTCTTGTAACCCTACTTGCCATGTCAGCACGGCTTTTCTAGCCATCTCCTCTGACCCAACCTTGGATCCTGACTCGAGGGTTGGAGCTTGCCGAGTCAGCTGTTACTAAGCAGATTCGGGAGGCGAAGCCGAGGTGCATCGCAAGCGGTATAGCATCGGGCTTCTTGCAGGCGCGAAGGACAAAGCAAGCAAAGCTTCGTTATTTCGTTTTCTTCGCATGGAACTGGCAGCGTCCAAGGTCTCTGAGATAATTACGCACGACATCTTCGCCGTTCTGTTCCACTCACTCTTGGCAGGCCTCTTATGCTCGATACCGCAGTCGGGGTTTGTCGCTGCTGGCGTTAAGTGTGAGTTTTCATTGGCTATCGAGCTCCTCGCCTTCTTGAACAAGGGGGTCACCTTGGCGTCTGAGGGCTGTCAAGCCGGGTTGGGGAGTCGATCTGAGCGCTTGCCGTTCAGGAGTCAAGGGCTGGACAGTTGGGGCCAGGATCACTGTAAAGAGACCGGTCCATCATATGCACGGCCCCAGACTGACTCGCCCCCTTTGCAGTTTCAGCATGTGCCGCCCTGAGTCTGCAGCCATACTGTCGTGCCTTGTCGGCCCGCAATCATACGCGAAGCGCTGAGCACTACTGAGGCCTTGAGGACAGTATGAATTATTAGTAATTATTAGTATAGTATCCTATGGTATGGCATGATATAGTGGTACGGAGAGTGTAGTATAGCAAAACATAGTATAGGTTTCGGGTTCGGCCGGAGGCTTGTCAGGGTTTCGGTATCCGTGCGAGCCATGCGGAAGGGCCGGCTTTTGCTGGTGCTGGTTGCATGTTTGAGCCTGCATGCTCAGTGTGCCGACAGCGATGCCAGTGTCTCGGCAGAGCATCTTTCCCAAGCACAAAGAAAGTCGATCCGGATGTTGCTTCGGACGATACAAGGTGCAATGTGCGAGCTAGCATCGCAAACTCACACGTGGGTTTCCGAAAATAGGGGACCCAAATATAGTATCCTATATAGTAGGATCCTTACTATAAGGAGCTCGGAATGAGGTACCCCGTACTTTCGGAAACTCACACAAGCTCTGATATTTGGATCCCTTGTATCCCCAAGCGTCCCCCAACAAAGGTGAGACAACGCCTAAATTAAGCACAAAGCCCTTGACCCCAAAACGCTCAAGCCCAAACCCCTGAACCCCCCCGAACCCTAAAACCCTGAACCCTGAACTCCTAAACTAAACTCCCGGACTCCGAAACCCTAAGACCCTAAACCCCTAAACCCAAAAAACCCTAAACCCAAAAAACCCTAAACCCTAAACCCTGAACCAACAAAGGTGGAACCTGTTCCGCTGGGTCTCCTGGGGGCTGCGCTGCGGGTTCCATGGCAAGTTCGCCCGAGCACCTCTGGCCCGTTCAGAGCCTCGGCAATAGTAGCTCTTAAAGGGGCTCCCATGGAGTTTGTTTCATAGGGTTTAGGGTTTAGGGTTTCTGCAGAGGTGGGTTCTTTTGGGAGTGGTTTTGGATTTAGGGTTGAGGGCTTATGGAATTTAGGGTTCTGTCCGGCTCCGAGGAGGGATTGCCTTCGGGCATTTGGGGCTTGGAGGCTTCGTTTTAGACCGGAAGGGATACAATGATATAGAAGCCTAGATAATCACCTATACTGTTGTGGGGGGCTCCTTATTATAATATTACTGTAAAGGACACCGAAACCCCAGTCTAATTATTATAAGGCCCCTACATTAAGGAGTTCGGCCTTCACCGGGTTGTTTTAGGGTTCCTCTATTGAAGGCTATCGAGGTTCGAACTCTGCTCTTCAGGGCTCCTTACTTAGAGTGGCTAGTAGAAAGGGATACTACTTAAGTAAGGTTATAAGTCCCTTACTTGGGGTTATTAGTATAGTTACCCGAAGTATAACCCTACTTACTAAGCCCCATGAACCCTAAACCCTAAACCCTAAACCCTATGCCCTAAACCCTATACTTACTAAGTCCCATGATCCTTTAAGTAGAAGGGCCTCGGGCCTTCTGGCTTAGCGTTTTGGCACTTCTTGGGTTGGGGGGTCAGTGTCGCTTCTGCAGCTTATCGTGACCTTACTACAGTACCCTGATATTCTTGATCCTTGAGATTCCGTCATAGTAACCCTTTCGGGAACCAACTGAATACGTAGTATCTCTTGTAGTTTGAGAGGCTAAAGCTTGAAGCCCTAAGACACCGCTTGTTCGACTGAAGACCTTCAGCGTGCAATGGGAGCGTCTCATCACGGCTGAAGTACCTCATCGAACCCGATTCACTCGACTTTTCATGAAGGTATCTACTTGTAGATTCTAGATCCCTTATTTTTTGAGACAGAAAACTTTTCATCAAGGTATCTATATATGAAGCCCTTACTTCTTTAGAATCCTTAGAGGACCTCTCGAAGGACCCCTCTTCTCATCCTGAAGGCCCCCGGTAGCAGCTGAGGAAGGGGACGTCCGACCGGAGAGGCTATTCCCCTCACGTGGCGCTGCAGCAGTGGATTAATATAGGGGCCTTCGTAGTTAGAACAGGGCTCCTTTAAAGGGTTCCTTAACACTTAACAAGGGATACTATAAGGGTTACTAGAAGGGTTCCATAATGTAGGGGCCTTAATATTCAGAATAGGGCTTGGGGAGGATAATATACTATAGTTATAATGAGGAACCTCCAAAACCCTATTCTAATTGTTAACGCCCCTACACTAGCACACTTCCGACGAAGACCCGGACGGACGGATATAACAGAAAGTTGGAAAACTGGCTTACGATGATTAGTGCAAGGATCCCCTATACTTTACTCTAAGGACAGGGGGATTCGAACTTTACTCTAAGGACAGGAGGATTCGAACGTGCCAACTTTATATGTCGTCTACCATACCTGTAGCCGCAGAAACCTACCTTTCCAAGGTTCCTTTTCATGGCTTCTGAATAGAATTCGGTAAAAGTTATGTTTAAGCATCCTTCTATTCTCCTGCCTTGTTTGGCATCGCTTCTACAAGCTCGCTCCAAGTAACTCGCAGACTCTTAACCCTAAACCGACAGGAAGCCTGGTAGCATTCCTTACTATCGCAGATTCCCGTAAGTTGGGGATGTTGCAGTTTTGGTCGTTCTGCTTCTTTGAACTCTTTTCAGCATCCTGTTAAGGTTGAAGGGGTTTGGGGGTTTAGGGCTTTTCGTGGTTACTATAGGGGCTTGAACAAGTGCCAACGGTTAAGCGTCGTCATAAGTGGCCTTATATGTCCTTTAGTACGGGCAATAACTCTAGTTATCCTGCTTGTAAAGTGCTTCGGCGGGCACAGCGGGCCCAATCCTAAACCCCAAACCCCGCGAGCTCCAAATCCAAGGTCATGCCAGACATCACCAAGGGTCCAAGCTGGACCTGGCAGGAGAAGTTCGGAGACATCGTCCGGGCCACGCCCTTGATCGACCGCCAGCGACTTGGTTTAGAGTGGCAGGTTTAGGGGTTCAGGGGTTTGGGCTTGAGGATTTGGGGTTGTGAGGGTTTAGCGGTTTCAGAACCCACAACCCTAAGAAGCGCGTTTAAGGATTCGGGAGTAACCCGCGGCTTTAGGGTTTACGGTTTAGGGTTAATCAGGCTGGGCCGGCTGGACTCAAGGCCCCTGATACCCTAAATACCCTAAATACTTTGAAATACCCTGAACCTAAGACCCCTAAAGCCTAAACCCCAAACCCAAAATACCTGAGTCTAGAGATCATGTCCGCCATGAGTGACGGCACGGCTCCTGCACCAGTCCTCGGCCTTGAGCCTCTTCAGTGCGGGCAGAGATGCCCGACCTCACCGCCAGCGTTGCAAGGAAGATATATAATGTAATATTATATATATATATAGATATTTATTTATTTACTTACTTATTTATTTATTGAAAATAAAAAACACATATTTCCAAGTAAGTAATGTATGTATATTTCTATCTATACACATGTAGCTGAGCATTGGAGAGATCCCAGATCGTTCATTTCAACCACTCCTACAGCCGACAACACTAGGACTTGTCAGAAGAAAGAAAGAACCCTGAAAGCACCCTCAAAAGGGGCCCTTAATGTAGGGGCCCAAATAATTACCTACATTACTGTTGGGTTCCTGATCATAATCCCTAAACAATTACCTATATTGTTTTGGTGGGCCCTTATTAATTATAGTTATGATTATATTTATAGCATAATGGCCCCCCAAAACCTTATTCTAATTATGAAGGCCCTGACATTACATGACAAGCAAGAACATCTATGTAACTCTCAACCCTGTGCCCTAAAGTCAAGGCTTGTCAGAAGAAGGGAAGCCAGGGCAGGGTTTCTGATAATAGGGGTCAGTCATATTATGGAATTTGGGGGGTTTAGCGATTAGTTTAGGATTTCGGGTTTAGGGATAATAGGAGTCATCTTATCGAAACCTCAACGACTCAAGTATCGTAAAGCCCACTTTTTGACTTCCAACCATGGAAGAGCATCTACGTAAGCCCAAACCCTGAGCGTTGAAGACCCCTTAAAGAGCCTCTGACAGAGCCTTAAGACTTAAATCCCTAAAGAGACATTGAACATCAGGAAGAACATCTACATAACTACGGTGGCCGGAAGATCCTACAAGCTGAGTGCGGAGGGACAGCTGATCTGGACTCACTACACCGACAGCACCCTGTCATGCCTGCTTAGTGTTTGGATCTTTACACGGGTTGGCTGGGGGTTTAAATACTGCTTGGTTTTTTTATCATGATTCTTACCATTATGTTTATGATTGTTCTTCTTATTATTGCTATGATTATTGTTACTTTTATTAATATTGTTATGTTCTGTTGGGTTCTATTGGGAAGTTCGGACGTAAGGTTGCTACTTGGAGTTTTCGGACAAGCTGTAGTAGGCAAAATGTGGGGCTAAAAGTACCCGAAAAGGGGCTGCGAGTAGCCACGAGTGTAGTTACTGAGATTTGGAACGCTGCTTACCCTGGCCCTGAACCTCTTCGTCGGTAGTTTCAGACCTGCGGAAAAAGGAGCCCTCCCTCCTTCCCAAGAAAAACTAAAGCCTACATAGTGCACTAATCCTTTCAGCAGGATCCTGAACCAAGGAACCCTAAAGCCATCCCTAAACCCTAAACCCCAAGCCCTCAACCCCAAACCCTAAACCCTAAGCCCCACCCCCCTTTAAACCCATACCCTAAACCCTCCTAAACCTTAAGCTCAGGCAAAGGAAGCGTCCCCGGGGTTGGCTCTCTGTGGGAATCGGTCATGCTGCTGCTGACGAGGCCTCGGGTTTATGGTTTGGGATTTTATGCTTTAGGAGTTAGGGCTTAGGGCTCAGGGTTTAGGGTCAGGATTCGCGCAGCGCGCCGTGTGTGGGATGGAGAGTAGATACATATGGCAGGTAACGGAAGCAAGAGACTGCGGCAGCAATGTAACGGAGAAACGATCTCCCATTATCGCAGCCTTTTTGACAGGAAAGGCTTCCTCGTCGCCATTGACATCGACACCGGGACCGAAAGGTGAAGGGCTCAAAATCCAGTGCGACGAAAGCATGATGGTTGGCCCCAAAATCACAGTGGAGAGCACACTTTGGGATGGGTGTAACGATCAACATAGCGTGAACAATTAATGTCATTTTTCATGGCTCCATAATGCAGTAAAAATAGCACAGAGACAACCACAGTCCTCTGCCAGTGACTAAGGCACAAAGATTAGCTTAGAGCAACGATCAAAATCCCGCGGCAAAGAGCACGGCGGTTCTGGTTTGGAAGAAAGGGTTCAGAACCATTCATTTTGAACCTTCGTAAAGCATAATTCGCCCCTGGATATGCTTTGAAAGCACCACCAGAATCCTGAATATGCCTTCACAGCTCGTGAACTCAAATCCGAATCATGCCCAAAAACCAGAATAAATCGTACAGATGTTCCCAACACAGCCCCTTCGTTCAAATTCGAGGTGGGCGCAGAGCAATCCCGACAAAGTCGTAAAGATTTTCCCAACACGCAGAGAGCCCAACGCCCCCTTAATTCAGGAATATAACTTGGATCATAAACATGAAGCCCGCATTCCAAAACCATCCATGCCAGGTCCGTC
>CAJNDV010033541.1:76456-88925 GCA_905221635.1 Symbiodinium sp. CCMP2456 | reverse complement strand
ACCGTATTCTAATTATTAAGGCCCTACATCAGGGTTGAGGGCTTAGGCTTTAAACCCTAAGCCCTAAACCAGATAACTTAGTTCTAGTCTTCCGAAAACCTCAAGGCGATGATTTGCAAGCCATCGCACCAAGAAGCCCTAAACCCGGAACCCTAAACCCAAAACCCTAAACCCTAAATCCCCCAAAAACCGCCAAAGCCGAAAAAAAAAAAACCGAGCCCCAAGTCCCAAAGTCCCTAATTAAGCTCAGGGCAGAAGGCCTTCATCCCGGTCATAAACCCATAAGCCCTAAAGCTTCTGAAAACCTTAAACCCTAAACCCTAAACCACCCCCCCAAAAAAGAAAATAAAAATAAAAAATAGCATCCTCAAACCGCCCTAAAACCCTTCAACCATAAACCCTGAAGCCACTAGCTCTCATCGGGTCGAAGCACGTATGGAGGTGGCAAACAACCCGTTCAAACACCCAGTAAATACACCCGGAAGTCATCCTTGTCAACCCTGCCCTGATAGAGATGCTCTGAGCACCTTATAAACTTCACACAACCCCCCTAGAAACCCTTTCAAGACCTACACCCTGAACCTTAAACCTAAACCCTAAACCCTAAACCTTAAACCTGGATAGGAGCACCTGGTGGGCGCCGGTTTCCAGGCCTCACCCGCCCTGGCTCCGGGGCTCTTCGCCGCTCGGCGTCCATTCTGGTGTTCTCTGTTTCGTGTTTTGGGGTTCAGGTCTTTAGGGTTTTTTGTATGGTTTAGGGTTTAGGGTTTTTTTAAGGGGTTTAGGTGTTTTTGTTAGGGGTTTTGGGGTTTGGGGGTTCAGGGTTAGGGGTGGGGGGTTTAGGGCTTTAGGGGTTTTTTATGGTGCAGGGGTTTCGTGTGCACGCGGAATATTTAAGTTTGACTTTCAGCATCGGGCTTGGCAAGGGCGAAAACTGGGGTTTTACTTGTTTGCTAGTGTTCTCCT
Organism: Symbiodinium sp. CCMP2456; assembly: GCA_905221635.1. NCBI lineage: Eukaryota > Dinophyceae > Suessiales > Symbiodiniaceae > Symbiodinium > Symbiodinium sp. CCMP2456. The sequence continues at coordinate 87,959 of CAJNDV010033541.1, read as the reverse complement.
CTGCGAAAAGGGTTTTGTAAGGAGCCTGAATTCCTTCCTTCGGGTTGAGAGTGTTTGTACCAGCGATGAGAATCGGCAAGATTAGGGCTTTAGGTTTGCGCTGTCGCCTTTTGTTTTAGGTTTAGGGTGTCGAGGAGGTTTAGGGTTTGTAGATTCAGGGGTTCTTTTTTGTGTTTAGCGGTTCGGGGTCTGGGGTTTCGGGTTAGGGCTACGTAAAGGAACACAGAAGGCCACAATGAGAGTGCAGAAATAGAGGAGTAGCAACACTAGTGACGATCAACCATGGGAAATGCTAAAACAGTGCTTCTTGTAGTAGCGACGAACACCATGACAGTGGCACACACAGTTGTCATGGTAATTAGAAAAGCAATACTGTTAGTTTTCGCACTGAAGATTTGACCCACAACTTCGATGCTAGACTCTGCTGTTGTCTAGCAATCCTCTGAACTAGTCACAGTACCGAAGGCCCTGCACGACAGGAAGCACTCTTTGCGAGCCCGCTTTCGTGTCTAGGGTTAGTGTGCTATCTGCAATCAACGAGCAGTGTCATCCAGACACTACGTCGTGCTTACTTGCTGCAAGTATCATCTTCTTGAATCTTGCCTCAGACGGTAGCACAGAAGCCTGAATTCTGCAATGTACCCGCCCCCACCCTCATCCTATCTTGCTTAAGGCCGCTATAATATGCCAGCGGCACACCCGGCACACCCGGCACATACACCGCGCGCCTAGGCAGTGATCGACTGCGGTGGGCGGCTGGAGGTTTTCCTGGGGCCATGACAGCCGTTTGGATTTGGACAGAGCTATGGAGTTCAGCCACAACAGCAAGGCTTTCTTGTTCTAATTCTGTGCGAACCAGGGCTGGTCTTTGCTGACCATGTGTCAGCGCGACAGAGCGTGGCATGCTTCAAGCATCCTACTTTGCGGATGCTTCGCGCAGTAGGACGTCTTACCTGGACGAGTCGTCGCGTCGGTGTGGAAAAGGGCGAACAGACGAGAAGAGCGCCGGTTAGCTGCAGCTTTTCGAGAGCGATGGCAGGTTCCAGCAAATAGAACCCTAAACCCTGAGCATGAGCGGCGATTCGGAGTTGTCGCGTGTTTAACTTCTCAAAGCGGCCTGCCAGAAGCAAGCATGATGATCCTTGCCTGGAAGCTTAAGAAGGCTCCGACAGCAGGCTCCGATTCATCGGAATTCTGGATACCCTCCAAAACCCAAAGAAGCCTCATAGAACTTTTTATCCTTCTATGTGGAACCGCTCTTCAACACGTATTAAACTAAGCCCTTCAAGACCTTTGCAGGCATTACCATCTTCCTCGCCGGGCACCCAAGATTATCAAAACTGTTCGGGTCGTGGGAGCGATGCCAGCAAAGCCAACACGCGGGAACCGAAGTTTGCAGCCCCTAAACCCTAAACCCTAAACCCTGAACCATCGACATTTGGTTCAGGAGTTCAGGGTTTTAGGAGCTTAGGGGTTGCGGAGTTTAGGAGTCTACGCTCTTTTGGGCTTTGCGGTACCTGCCCTATGGTACCCTAAACGACCTTAAACCCCAACCCTAAGCCCTTAAACCCTCTATGGTACCCTCAACTACCTTAAATCCCAAACCTAAACCCCTAAACCCAACCACCAATCTCCTGCGGGGTTTAGGCTATATAGGGCCTGTAATGTCGGGGCCTCCGTAATTAGAATAGGGCTTTGGGTGTGTACGCATACTCAGGAACCCCAAGGAATAAGATGGATACTTATTCAGGCCTCTATAAATCCTAAACCTTTAAACCCCTAAAACCCTAAACCCCCCAAACCCTTAAAAACCCTTAAACCCCCAAAAACCCCTAAAACCCTAAACCCCCAAAGCCGGGTTGGGAGCCCCATGGCCCGGTACTGTGGTGGCCTTAATAATTAGAATCGGGTTTGTGGGTTCCTTATTACAGTTATGGTATAGTATACACCGGCCTAAGGTAGTGCTTAATAAGTAGAATAGGGTTTGGGATATATTCTACTATGTTTACAATAAGAAACCCAACAATAGTATAGGTAATTGTTGAGGCCCCTACATTAATCCTCTAGCTGGTAGTACTGGGGTCGAAAGTTAAGGTCTATAATAAGGAGTACCTGCTTCGGAGCCCTAAAATCTACAACTGGGACCTACTTCGGGCTAGTTGGAGGACCAGCGCACACCCCTGCAGAGCACCGAAAATCCCGAGGTGAAGGACAGCTGCAAGAACATGAGCATGCCGCGATCTCGGAGATTACATCTTGGATACTGCCCCCACTCAGTAACAGTTGGATAATATTCATAATAGAGATATATAAGGCCCTTAATAGTAGCCCTATTATAGACTGTTACTGTATTGGGGCAGTACCCAAATTACATCCCTCATGGGGCGGCCATGGTCTGTGCTTTTGGATCGGCCTGTGGCTGTGCTTGAAAACGGTTCTCGATGTGGGTAGTTCTCTAAGTTAGGATCCCTGTTTCGGCCCCCAATATAGTACGGCACCCTTATAAAAAGGACCCTAGAAGGGACCCTAATTTGGAAAACTACCCATGTGCAGACTTATGTTGGGAGTTGGGCGTAGATGTGGGGCTAGAGTCAGGTACTGCCTGCTGATGGTGGGCCTGATGTGCAGCTTGCAGGCTATGCTGCTATGCTGCGAGCCGGGATGTGTGTGAGACGACACCTTAGGGTTGCTTCATAGGAGCCTTCACACAAACCCTTGTTAGCCGGTCTGAAAACCGCCGCCGGGCTGACAAAATAATGGGCGTGCAGAGGCTTTAAAAAGTGCAACATAGCAAAATAGAGCACCATGTTACACAATAAAATCGACGTCATATAGCATAACTTGCCAAAAGATAAATGCCATGATGTAATATAGCAGAATAATTGAATAGACTCATAGAGTGTAGTAGTTTCGGGGTGGAGCCTCTCCATGGCACTTGCAGAAAAGCCCAGCCTCGAATCCCTCGAGTCATCCTCTCCGGACTTCATGGGGCCAGAAAGCCGCGACAAGCTCTTCACTGGTTTAGGGTTCAGGGCTCATTCTGCAGATACCATAACATAGGGGCCTGAAAGAATTAGAATAGGGTTTTGGGCTCCTTTAGAGTATACATATATATATATATATATATGTAAAAGGACACCCCAAAAATAATATGGGTAATTACAGAGGCCCCTACATTAAGCCCCAGGTGGACATGCAGTAGACGCCAAATAGGTGCAAAATCCTCGTCCCCCCCCTTCAGGAAACAAATGAATCCTAGCATTTGTCCACGTTCTAGATTTCTGGGATCCACCGTAAGTCGTACAAAGCTCCACGGAGGCTTTTTTCGAAACGCTTGCCTTGCTGGGCAGCCTCGGTGGGAGGAGGACTTACTTGTGGGGACCTGGTATAGAAACCCAGAGAGCTCGATTGGTTTCGGGTTTAGGGTACACAGTGAATTCATCGTAGGAATCTTATGTTCAGGAACGCCGTAAGGAAGCCTCAAACTTTCTTTTTGGGATAGCCTTGGAAAGCCTTCTTTAATGCCCTACAAAGAATCCTGTCCACTGCAAATGATTCTCGAAATTGTTTTGTGGTATGCACATGTACAGACTCATAAGTCCTTATCGCCATGGAAAGGGGTCTCGGACTTTCGTCTTAGAACCGAGCGTTGCCAGGTGCTTAGTTCAAGGCTTGGGGGCCTTCAAATTTTCGGGTTAGGGCTTTAAGGTTCTAGGGCTTAGGGTTTAAGATTTTAGTGCCCCCAAAGCCCCCAAAGCCTCCAACTATTCTGACCCTCCGACTACAGCTTAACAGCTTTTTTCTGGTTGCCACCGCCCGAGTTCGAGTTTCCGTCGGGCTTTTGGACCCCGATATCAGGAGGGCCGTGAGCCGCTTGAGCCCTGATGACAACCTTTCCCTAGTGTCCCGTTGCAGCAAACCCTAAACCCTAAACCCCTAAACCCCTAAACCCCTAAACCCTAAACCCCCAAACCCTAACCCCTAAACCCTAAACCTAGCCGCCCCCGGCGCCCCCACAACAAGCAAGCTTTAGACCCTATATGGCCAACCCTTAAGCCTGTGAAGGACCACCAGCACCATTGTGGCACCCGGCTCGCGCGCTGGGCTCGGCCACCAGAGCTGACTTGATAGATAGGGCTCCTTTCACAGTATATTACTATATTATCTATACTTCTCATTTAACATGGAGGCTTGAAAATCATACATAGAAGGTTTCTGGGGTAGATGATCGTACATTATTACATTTTCTGCGGGAACCCGAAGGACCCGAAGGGGCCGACTCCCGTCAGGGATTGCCAAGCCTTCACATAGGTTAACGTGTGGTGCGTGATACAGGCGTCGAAATACTTGGTAATGGTATCCCCTTAAAATCTTCATGTACTTGCAGTGTACTCTCCCCAAAGCCTCGCTGAGGCCCTTTTAGGTTTGGGGCGCCAAGAGCATCAAGATCGGAGGATATCCGCAGCCCGGAACAGCAAGTACCCCCCAACCCTAAGCCCCTAAACCCTAAACCCCTAAACCCTAAACCGTTGCGGTCCCTGCGTCGATGTTCCAACAGCATTGCCCGTTGTACTCAGGAGCCTTTGGAGAGAATCCGCGCAACAAGCGTCCTCCGAACCCTAAGCCCTCAACCCTAGACTTAATCCCAGACCCCCAAAAGGATCTAAAAAATAGATCCCCTAATTAGGGACCCTAACTACTAAAGGGCACTTTGTAGGAACCCCCTTAGGGGATCATTTTTAAAGATCCTCTTGGGGGTCTGGGATAGAGGGGCCTAAATAATTACCTATGCTATGTCGGGGGCTCCATATTAGGAGAAAAAGTATAATGGCCCCCAAAACCCTATTCTAAATATTCAGGCCCTTACATTAAACTCCCCAGCCCTCCCCCCAAGTCGCATGTTGGGCCAAGCCGAACTGAGGCGACAACGTCACCACCTACACCACGCAGGCCTGAGAAGCAAGAGTTGCTAGACCCTTCCAGAAAGCCAGTAGCGTTAATATAGAAGCCTAGATAATCACCTATACTATTTTGGTGGTTTCGTATTATAGGTATAGTATAGAGGGCCCCAAAACCCTATTCTAATTATTAAGGCCCCTATATTACCTGGTGCCTTCAGGTCACGACCCACCCCTTCTTCGACAAGTCGCAAGGTGTGGTGTACAATGCCAGGTCCTCAGAGTGTGAGAAGATCCGGCAACTGAGTAAGTAATATACTTGGAGGATCATGGGACTTAGTAAGTAATTTTATAAGTCCCCTAATTGGGGTTATAAGTATAGTTACCTTAATTATAACCCTACTTACTAAGTCCCATGATCCTCTAAGTAGGGGCCTAAATAAATACCAATACTAGTTTAGTGGGGGGTTCCTTACTATGACTATAGTACATTGGGCCCCAAAACCCTATTCTAATTATCAAGGCCCCTACATTATGGTCATAAGTACCCGAATGAGGATGTAGCTCATTACAAGTGTAGTTACTTCTAGTCATACCTCTACTTACTGAGTCCTTCGAGCGTCCCTGAATCCTTGAAGTACTGTGAAACTTTGGGTGTTCTGTGCTAGGGCTTTCGCTGTCCGGGCTGGGAAGTCTTAACCGTCAGCTTGCTTGTACGTTTTGCATTGGAGGCAGGTGTGTCATTCTCATGTACGCTCTTAGAGAACCTTCCTCAAATCACGCAACATACCCATGCAAAGGCCCCCTAAGCCCCTAAGATACTAAATTTGCATTAGATCCCCTTAACGCCATATAAAGACCCAGTAGGAAAGCGCCTGCGCAGTCGTCCAGGCTCAATCTGCTTTGCTCATCGCAAGCCCACTTGCCGCTTCCTCGGTGCGTGTTGTTGCTTTTCGGGCTTCAAAGGCCTTCGACGGCTTCAACAGCAATTGCTCAGCATCCTTTCTGGCTGGAGTAATACAGACTAAATCCTTTTCGGTCCGTAAAGTGGCTGGATTCTCGTGGTTTCCACGTAGATCGTTGCATTTCTCTGAGCGTCGGCGGCAGATGTGGGAAAATTGGAGTGGTCACGGAGAAGTTGTTCGCGGCAACATTGTAGAAACAAGCACCAGGAACCCTACCCGGCCCTACCCTATAAAATTTAGACCCTAAAACCTTGAAGCTCATAATCGCAGAGTCCTCAACCGTATACCATTTACCCTTAAACAGTCGTTTGCCACAACACCACAAAACCCTTCAACGATATAAACTTTCATTCGATAAACGGATGCCTGCTGTAAGGCTCAAACGTTGAAGGTCCCCTGTGACGTTACGTCCATGGAATCTGACTTTGATGGATTTCGGCTGCCATTTCCTCACGAGCTACAGTAATCTGGGTTCGCAATGATTTGAACAGGTTTTGGGGTTTATTACACTACAATGATTCAGGTCACTATATTATGCCTGCTTTTCGAATCAGAGTATCTGCACAGCCGACCGGGCTTGCACCTGAGACCCTAAACTCTAAACCCTCGACTCCTGCCAGATCACAGAAGCTTGAGCGACCACTTCATACCAACTAATGTCCCACAGATCTCGGACTCTGGGGATCTTTCGGCTACGCCTGCGCGTAAAGGTTATGGTCTTGGCCGCAGTCTTGGCATACTACACTTACAGCATCCTGGCAGCAAGAGGTGTCCGAATTCCCTGCCCCAGGAGGCCCCAAGCGGAGTTGTGCTTCTGTTTCCGGAGGAGCGGTGTCGGTGGTACAGCAGCATCAGACGTCGGGTGCTACGATTGAGCGCGTTTTGTGCGGGTTGGGGTTGGGGTATTACTTAGACAGCCAATAGGAGAACTTTAATCTTTTTGGCCTTATCTATTAGGTCTAACGTAAAACGTTGGAACTTTTTGGGCCTGGTTGTTGAAGAAGAGAGGTAAGCAAAAGAGTCGTCAGGATGCTCTGTCTGCCCCTGTGTGACTTGCCACACGTACACAAATCCAGTGCCCCCGAAATGGATTGTCAGGTTTCTGCGCGAGGGCCTCGTCTTGACTTGAAATCCTGATTATCTATGCTAAACCCCCAGAAGACCATAATACAAGACCCTATAGGTCCACAAGACCTTGTAGAACCCTACAGAGCCCAATAAGACTTCACGGAACCCCACAGAGTGCTAAAAAAAAGACTGCCATGCAACCCTATAAAATGGTTATGTGGCCCGAGCTCGGACACATTGCAAATAAGACACCAAAATTACGAGTGACAATGTTGCGCTTATGAATACGAGGTAGGCCTTTGGGATACTTCAGATTTTCTCCTACTGGGCTTAAGAGGGTATTTTGTAAGAGCATATTTCAAGCTCTAAGCAAGATACTAATGGCAATAACGTTCCGGAGAAAGAGGACGGGCCGCTGAGGTAACTAGTTTCACAGAAGATTTGCCAGGCTTATCTAACCATAAATGCCCTGAAGCTCTAAACCCCAAAGGCCCTAAACCCCAAACCCAGAAAGAAAACCCATAAACCCTAAACCCAGAAAGAAAACCCCTAAACCCCTAAACCCTAAATAATCCCCAATGTGGCTCAGATGAATTCTCCTCGCCCCTCTTCCCCGATGATGACGCTGAGCTCGGATCTTAGAAATTCCTGGAGTCGCCGAGATGGTGCTAGGATTTAGTGTTTAGGGTTTAGGGTTTAGGGTAGGGTTGAAAGGGACCGGAAATGTTGAGCTCCATTATCTGGGCACTTTTTTTTTTTGGAGAGGGGGGGGGTGGGGGGGCTTTGTGAATGGTGTGAGTCTTATGGGTTTTGTTGTCAAGGCTTTGCAGGGTTCGATTACAGCTATGTAGGCGCTTGATAAAGCTTGGTGAAGACTGTTTAGGAATTTTGTCACGGTTATAGAGGGTTTGATCAGGTTTTTACATGGTGTTAATGAGGCCGTTTAAGGGTCTGCTTATTAAGGGTTTTTCAGGTTGCTAGATGTTAAGAAAGGGAGTTTTACGCGGTTTTTGCGAAATCAGACGGGGCTTATGATCATTTTCAAGGGTCTTACAAAGGTCTTAGAGGGTGTTATGGGGGTTAAAAAAAAGCGTTGATGCGAAAAGCAAGGGGGTTTGGAAGTCGGGTTTGTGTTGGCTTAAGTCCAAGGTTATTGTGGAACTGTAGACCTCTGATAAATCCACCCCCTCCTTTAATAAGGATTATATATCAGGCGTCCCCTAAACCCTAAACCGTGAATCCTAAACCCGAGATCCTAACTTCAAGAACTCTACACCCTAAATCCTAAGCCCCTAAACCCGAAATCCTCAACCCCAAACCCTAAAGTCGATGTTAGATCCTGAAGCCATGTGGGTAGTTGTCAAAATTATGGTCCCTTTTGGGGTACCCTAAATAATAGGTGCCGTATTATAATAAGGACCCAAAAAGGGACCATAATTTTGGCAACCACCCATGTGTAAACTCGGCTTGGGGGGGGCTCTGAGTTCTCTGCTTCTGCGCTTGCCTGATAAAAGCGACAAAAGTAGTACGGTGTCTTCGGGTCCCTGACTTTGGTGCTACTCTAGTCAGCTGGTCCTTAGGGTTCCTTCTGATAATAAGCTGTAAGTTATAATCATACCAGAAAATTCCCAAAAAAAACAAGTCCAATCATCAAGGCCCTCTCTGAGTTCGGCCATTATTCCCATGACCGTCCCTAAACGCTGACCCCTAAACCCTAAACCCTAAACCCTAAACCCTAAACCCCTAAACCCTAAACCCTTGCAGCCCAGGACAGGCGGCGTGTGGGGTGGCGGCCAAATGGGATACGGTCGGCTGTCGAAATTCCACGGGGACTCTGGGGTTTAGGGTTCAGGGCACTCCTGGGATATGGGTTTAGGGTTTAGGGTTTAGGGTTTCAGCTTTTGGGTGGGTTCAAGCGTACGGGTTTGGCTTTGGGTTTAGGATGGTTTAGGGTTTAGGGCAGCGCATGACAATTGAAGGTGGTTCCAGCAGGAGCGGTAGTTGCGGTTTTATACAAGCTCGTTTGAAGCCGATACAGATGTCTTCGAAGTTGCCATGCGTGAGGCACCCATGATCTGTCAATTCTTGGGAGTACGCCTTTAAAGCTTTCAAAAGGCCCTCTAAACCCCGAACCCAAATCCTATAGCAACCTTAAACCTAAACCCTTTAAACCGAAACCCGAAGACTATAAACCCCAAATGGGAGAAAGCCAGGGACCTACGGCGGAGGTGCCACCAACTATGGCGATGCCACCCGGCGGAGTCAGAAGTTTAGGGAGCAACAAAATAATGCAGCCTTTTTGCAATCGTATATTATAGTAGAAGCATATTTTACAGTATGTTATAGTGTGCTATAGTATACTAAAGTCTAGTATCCCTTACGGTTCCATCATTGTTGCACTATCATGAACTCCCGCACGGTATCCTAAGTCTAAAGGCCCGTCTATGAGTCTATTCGCTTGCCCGAGGCGCGGAAGGTCTTGTATTCCTAGATTTTCGACCCCACAGCGCACCCCAGCAGACCATGCAAGCAACGTTTTGAAGCCTCACACAAGCCTGCTAGAAATATACTACGTGCTAGCGGTGGAGGAAGACAAGTCGATCATGCTAAACCCTAAACCCTAAAATGCTACACCACATGCCAGCATGCCCGCGAGTGAAGTGTTCGGATAACCAGGAGCCCTTTACCCTAAACCCCTCACACCCACAACTCCCGGGATTTTTTCAGATCCGCACTTGGCTCATGGGTAGTTATGAGTAATCCCTTGAAGATGCCCTCAAAAAAGCCTTATAACTCCTTAAACCCCTAAGCCCCTAACCCTGAACCCCTCAACCCTAACCCTAAACCCTAAACCCTAAAACCCTAAACCCCTAAACCTTAAACCCTAAAACCCCCAAATCCCTGAACCCTAAACCCCTAACCTCCTAAACCCCAGAACCTAAACTACCCATGAACCTAAAGTAAGTAGGGTTATACATAGGGTAGATATAGTTATAACCCAATTCAGGGACTTATAACGCCAGAACCCCCGAACTATCCATAAACCTAAAGCCCTTCTAGATCCCTTATAGGGGCCTTGTAACTCCACAAACCCGTAAACCCCTCAACCCTAACCCCTAAACCCCAGAACCCCCAAACTATCCCTGAACCCTAAACCCTAAACCCCTAAACCCTAAACCCCAGAACCCCCAAACTATCCCTGAACCTCCAAGCAGGCCCGTCGCCCAGAGCCAGGGTCTCAGCTACAAACCGCGCGAGAGCTCAACTGAGCCCAAAAGTCCCCAGGAGTTCAGGTTCCCCTTTTGAAGGGGTTTAGGGTTTAGGGGTTAGGGGTTTAGGGTTTAGGGTTGAGGGGTTTAGGGGTTTAGGGGTTTAGGGGTTTAGGGTTTAGGGCTTCTTTTAAGGGTTCCACTTTGGGTTTTTGGGTGTTTGGAGTTTCGGTTCCCCTTTTAAAGGGCTCCTTTTAGGGGTTCCCACTCAGGGTTTTGGGGGGTTGAGGGTTTAGGGTTTAGGGCTCCTTGTAAGGGTTCCACTTAAGGTTTTTGGGTGTTTGGGTTTAGGTTCCCGAAAGGGCTCCTTTAAGAGTTCCATAAGGTTTTTGGGTTTAGGGTTTAGGTTCCCCTAGAGGGCTCCTTTCAAGGGTTCCACTTAAGGTTTTGGGTTTTTGGGATTTAGGGCTTAAGGGTTCCACTTAAGGTTTCGGGGTTTAGGGTTTAGGGTTTAAGGGTTCCACTTAAGGTTTTTGGGTTTAGGGTCTTGGGTTTCGGGTTTAAGGGTTCCACTTCAGGTTTTGGGTTTTGGGTTTAGGGTTTTGTCCGATTCTCCTCGCTATCCCGGATCGGTTGCGTGAGTGATCGGCTTTTCGTTTGGCCCGGGGCCCACAAGCCCCCAAACCTGAAGCCTAAACCATGAACCCATAAAGCCTAGACCCATAATGCATACACCCTCAACTCCAAAGCAATAAAACCCTCAACCCATACACCCTCGACCCCTAAACCCCTAAACCCTAAGCCCACAACATGCATAACCCATATCCCAGATACCCTAAACCCCCCCCCACCCTAAACCCTAAACCCATACATGAAAAACCCTTGAACCCTCAACCCCTAAACCTCCAAACCCCAAGCCCATAACATGCATAACCCATATCCCATATACCCTAAACCCCCACACCCTAAACCCTAAACCCATACATGAAAAACCCTTGAACCCTCAACCCCTAAACCCCTAAACCCTCAACCCCTAAACCTCTAAACCCTCAACCCCTAAACCCCTAAACCCTCAACCCCTCATCCTCTAAACCCTCAACCCCTAAACCCCTAAACCCTCAACCCCTAATCCTCTAAACCCTGAACCCCTAAACCCCTAAACCCTCAACCCCTAAACCCCTAAACTCTCAACCCCTAATCCTCTAAACCCTCAACCCCTAAACCCCTAAACCCTCAACCCCTAATCCTCTAAACCCTCAACCCCTAAACCCCTAAACCCTCAACCCCTAAACCTCTAAACCCTCAACCCCTAAACCCCTAAACCCTCAACCCCTAATCCTCTAAACCCTCAACCCCTAAACCC
>CAJNDV010033541.1:30910-69737 GCA_905221635.1 Symbiodinium sp. CCMP2456 | reverse complement strand
AGTAGTAGTGGTAGTGGTAGGAGTAGGAGTAGTAGTAGTAGTAGTAGTAGTAGTAGTAGCAGTAGTAGTAGTAGTAGTAGTAGTAGTAGTAGTGGTATGATATGGACCAATGGAATGGTACGTGTTGTCGCTAATCACAATTCTGGTGTTCTTAGCAGGAGTATCAGTGTATTCTAACATACCCCGCAGCCGCGTTCGACTCGTTAAGGTTGCTACATCTCCTCGTGAGCGAAGGAGGAATACACAAACTGTATGGTGTGTCACACATATGACTCATTATGTATGGTAGTGCAAGAACAACAACAAGACTGCTAGTTGTAATAAGAGTACCAGTGGTAAGATTACCAATAATACTAGCAACCACTATCATACCAATAGTGAACCGTCACTTTTCCAATGTCCAAGAGACACCAATTGAGAATACCATGGACGGAAACCCGCCACCTCGATCCATCACTTCAGCGTCACGAGACCACAGCCGACGCTGCAACCGAAGCAAGCAGAACGTGCAGGCAAAACATCTCCTGAAGCTCTTCCGGACAATGATCGCGGCTCGACGGTGGTTTCGGGTGTTGGGTTTGGGAATTAACCCGATTGAGTACAAACGCCTTGTTGCACAAGCAGTACTCTCAAGATCCAAATCGGTGTTTCAAGCGTAGCAACACAGTGTCCGGCCTCAAAGCCTGCAACCCTCATTATCCTCTTGGTTTTGATCAGAGGTCTAGGGAGTTTGGGCTTAGGGTTGCGGCAAAACTGTCCTCCCCTCACAAACACGATTCGGGACTTTAGGGTTAGGTTCAGGGGTTTGTACACCACGGGTGTGGCAACGTCAAAAGCCGCAGCACATGGCGTACTGTAGCAGTAATGGAATCTAGCACTGGTGAATGTCACTACAGATCCAGAAAGAGAGTGTCGGTCTGGGAGGGACATCAAGTGCACTCTGAACAGGGCGGTCCAGAGGAGCGTCCCGACTTCGCATAACCTAGGAGCCTTAATAATCAGAAGAGGGCTTGGGGGGGGTATATCTTATTAGAGTTCTAATAAGGAACCCAAAACCCTATTCTAATTCACAAGGCCCCTATACCCTAAACCCTTATAGCAGCCCTTATAGAGCCCTTTAAGAATCCCTTTAAAGGACTCCCCAAAACCCTATTCTAATTCATAAGGCCCAGCGCCTTGATCCCAGCCCCACCCCAAAGCGTGAAAGTCCTGACCTCAAGACTACTGAGCCAATGCATAGGGCCCTAAACCCTAAACCCTAAACCCTAAAGCCAGCAGGGTGTCCCTCAGTTTGGGTTTAGGGTTGAGGATTTGGGGTCTTAGGGTCCTGGTCCTCGGGTTGAGGGTTTCAGGGGTTTCGGGGCTTTAGGGTTTTAGGGTTTAGGGCTGAGGGGTTTTATGATCATCCTACTATGGTGGGGGCCTTCATAAGTAATTACCTATAAATTCATTGCCTATATTATTTTGGGGCTTCCTTAGTATAACGATGGTATCATGGGCCCCAAAACTCGGTTCTAATTTATTAAGGCCCCCATATTCTTCGGATACGATGCCCTTGATGGTTTAAGGTATAGACTCCTGAACTCAAGGCTAGATACCCATAAACCAGAAAACCCCCAAAGCCCTGTACCCGGCACATCAAGGATCCCAAGAAGGATGTGCTCACTCAGCTCCTGAAAAAGCTCGAGGACAAGCTTTTTGCCTCTCGGTTCCATGCAGGTGTTTGCGTTTTTTGGGCTTAGGGTTCAGGGTTTTTAGGGGCCCCTTCGCCCAAACGGCCGATCTGGCTCTGAGCCCAAAGGCCGGAAGATGAATGCTGAATCACTTTGCATGATAAAGTTGGCTTCCAGGCTGGGGTTTAGGGGTTTAGGGCTTGGGGTTTAGGGTTTAGGGTTTAGATTTGAGGGTTTAGGGTTTAGATTTGAGTCCGGAGTCTGCGCGACGCGACTTGAGCCAATGCGGAGCTCAAATCTGCGTTGTGCTTGGAAGGCTTGGCAGGCTTGGCATCAACGGGCTAAAGTCCTATCTAGTAGTAGGGCGACCCCGAAAAGGGGGGGAACCTTCTTAACCCTACTTGTGGCTCTCTGAAAAAACCACCTTATTGAGACGGTCGACAACCCTCATTCCCCAATTAATCCTAAACGCTAAACCCTAAACCCCTAAACCCCTAAAACCCTACACCCCTAAACCCCTAAACCCTAAACCCCTAAACCCTAAACCCTAAACCCCTAACTCTTGCAAAGGTCCCAGCGGAGAAGGGGAGGCCCAGGGCTACCATCCAGCGGAGTCGTGGGTGGAGGTGAAGCTGGAAACTCCAAGGAACGCCCAAAACGGTTTAGGGTTTAGGGTTTAGGGCAAGTTCCCAGACCCCCGGGAGGATCTAAACAGTAGATCCCCTAATTTGGGACCCTATACTACTAAGGGCTCTGGGTTACAGGAAGAGCTGAACTCTTGTAGGGGCCTCAAGAATGGCCTATACTATTTTGGGGGGGCTCCTTATGATAATTAGGGTCTAACATATCCCAAAACCCTATTCTCACTATTCAGGCCCCTACGATAAACGCCAAACCCTGGCTGAAGGAAACCTCATCGTGCAAGCTACAGAGAAGCATCCAAAACGCCCAAAACCCCTGAATATCAGCCCTGTGGTTGGCGGCTCCATGAAAGGGATAAGTGGTGCAGAATGTGGCTTCGGCTTTAAGGTTTAGGGGTTAGGGTTTAGGGGTCCAAGTGGTGCAGAATGTGGTTTAGGTTGTAAGGTTTAGGGGTTAGGGTTTAGGGGTGGTGCAGAATGTGGTTTCCCGAAAATGAGAGCTGAATGAAGTAGAAATGGCGGTTTCCGAAAATCGGGGACCCTCATATAGTATCCTGAATAGTAGGATCCTTCTTCTACGGACCCCAAAATGAGGTACCCCTTATTTTCGGAAACTCCCAAATCTTTAGCAAGAGCCCTGACAAGATTCTGGGAGACCCATTATTGAATACCCGTCGTAAGCACCTGTACCAAGCCCGAGAAACAAAGCTGTAGTATAGGGGCCTTGATAGTTACCTATACTATTTTTGGGGGTTCCTTATTATAATAATAATATACCCTAAAGCCTTATTCTAATTGTTAAGGCCCCTATATTAGCCCAAACACGAGGTCGATGAGGAGGTCCTTTGCTTGACTATGCGGTCAGCATCAGCTGCGGTCACAGCAAGGCAGGCTTGCGATTCCACCGTATTTGCTGCTTTCCTCGTGTCTGCCTGGTGCTTGGTAGGGAATGGGGGAATGGGTTATAGGGACTACTATAAGGGGCCTTAAGGGACTATCATGGGGATCCATTCCCCCATTCCCTGCTGAGCACCAGACAGGTGTTTGTGCTCTTGAGTTTTGCCTTGACTGCGGCTTGTTCGCTTTTCGTTTTACATAATATCGTTATGAGGGCTCTGATTGAGGCTGGAAGAAGCTAAAAGCAGAGCCACCCGAACTGTAAACCCTGAACCCCGAAACCCTAAAATCCCAAACCCCAAACCATCCTGAGCCCAAAACCCTAAACCCCCAAACCCCCAAACCCTGGACCTTACTGACTACGTCCCCGCATCTTCCACGTACCGCCATCATTGGAGGCTCTGGGAGAGAACAGTGGATGCACCTTGGGAGAAAGTTTGGGGTTCGGGGTTCAGGCTTTAGGGTTTACGCTTTAGGGCCTTTGGGGCTTAAGGTTTGGAGTTGGGGGTTGAGGGTTTCGCCTTTTTTTGGGGTGGTTTAGGGTTTTGGGCTTTGGGTTTTGGGTTTTGGGGGGGAGGGGGTGTTATGCGGGTTTCACCAGGTTTGAGACTAGTTCCTCTTACAGGCGTTTTTATGACCGCTTGCAGGACTTCATAAGGTTGGCCTAGAAATCCATGTCAAAGTAGAAAGCCTTTTACACCCCCGACAATATAGAAGCCTAAACAACTACCAATATTCCTGTAAGGGTTCCTTAGTATGGTTAATACCATAAAGGAGCCCGAAACCCTACTCTAATCAAATTCAGGCCCCTAAACCCTAAAACCCTTATAGTAGCCCGTATAGTAAACCTTTTAAAGGAGCCCTTTGAAGGAACCCTATCTCGAAGCTCAAGCGCACTGAAGGCGAAGTCCTTTGTATCGGGCTGTCGGGGTGGTGGCTCTCCGCTGGGTCGACTAGGATTTGGGGTTTAGGGTTTAGACTACCTCAACCTAACAAAACCTACGTTTTTTGGAGCGTCCCGAAAATTCCATATTTAGGGTTTATGGTAAGAACCCATGAAAAAAGTTGGACAAGTAGGTTTTGGTAGGACCCCAAGACCCCGTTCCAATCATTCAGGCCCTTAGCAGTCCCATACTCTAAACCCTAAGCCCTAAACCCTAACCCCTAAACCCGAAGCCCTAAACCGGAAGCCCTCAACCCTAAGCCCCAAACTCTAAACCCTGAACCGGAAGCCCTCAACCCTACGCCCCAAACTCTAAGCCCTAAGCCCTAAGCTCTGGAGTTTGCGTCCGGCTCGGCAGACTTTAAGCTCTGCCAGGTATCAGGCTTCGAGGTTCAGGGCTTAGGGTTTGGGGTTTAGGCTATGGGGTTTAGGGTTCAGGGCTGAGGGTTTGGGGCTTTGAGTTTGGCTCTTAGGGTTTAGGGTTTAGGGTTTAGGCAGCAACCCAAAGCCCTAAAACCAGTGGGGTCTAGCGTGAAAAATTGCTTTCGGGTTCGGGCCTCAGCTGGGAGCTATCAGGGCTTTGACCCCTCCGCACAAAACTCCACAAATCCCTATGAAAGCCCAATGAGACCTTGCAAAACCCTATACAACGCGATGTACTTCCAACGAAATCCTGTAAACCCCATAGGACCCTAGTGAAAAACAACCCAAAACAAAGCTACAACAAACTCAGCTGCTTTCAGGCCATTGAAAGAGATCCGGGGCCGGGTCACTTCTTAGATGGCGAGATTCCCGAGACGCCTAAAGCGTGTGCTGGGGCCTCAGCTCATGCCAACTGGGCCCGGATTCAGAAACGGCTTCAATGGGTTAGGGCGTTGGGCTTAGGGGTTTAGGGCTTAGGGGTTTACGGCTTGCAGGGGTCTGAAGAATTGGGTTGTACACTAAAAGTTGAATATAGATAGGTCGGGATATCGGTGATATCGAGCAAGTACATCCCCTTCTAGGACCTATAAAGGTCACTGTAACATACAAAGATCCCTAGAATAAGGATTTGGGTTGGGGTTCCAGCTGTAGGACTCAAAGTTTCCGATGTCGCGTGTTAGGGTTTACGGGTTTAGGGTTTAGGGTTAGGGTTTAGGGGTTGGGGTTTAAGGGTTTAAGGGTTAAGGTTTAGGGTTCAAGGGTTCGAGTTTAGGGTTTGCTAGGGTTTGGGGCTCATCGACTCGGGTGTAGGATGGATGCATCACACAAGTCTTGCAGAGAAGAATTGTTGCCTCAGGGCCTGTGGAATGTAGGGCTCCAGGGAACTAGCGCCATGACCTGCTATGAAGGACTCATGCTAGAAATTCATAATGAGCAACTCAACCCTACACCCCTAAACCCTAAACGCTAAACCGCCTTTGGGTTCTGCACGACGGATGGAGGGCATCTATTTGACTTTCTCAGAGAATCACGTCATTCCCCGACCCCAGCAAAGCTCTTTGGGTTCTATAACTAGGCCCTTGCTTTAGGGGCTCCTTTCAGATATGGGAGTTTCCAAAATTAAGGGGTACCATATTTTGGGGTCCTTATAATAAGGATCCCACTATTTAGGGTACTATATGAGGGTCCCCTATTTTCGTAAAACTCCCAATATCTGAAGAAATTGACCGTCCAGAAAGCCATCCCACTCTTACATGGGTTATGATTTGCCTTTCTCTGCTGTCGGGGCCTAAATAATTACTAGTAGTAGTTACTAATACCATTTTGGAGCTTCCTTGTTATCATTATAGTATACTGGGCCCAAAACGCTAGTTATTAAGGCCCCTGCATTACTGTTTTTTTTGGTATTCCTAGCCCCGAAACCCTAAACACTAAACTCTAAACCCTACACCCCTAAACCCTAAACCCCCTTTCTCTACTGCTCTTTTTTTGGGTGGTCTTCCTAGCCCTAAGCCCGTAAACCCTATACACCCTATCTTGGGATCTTCCATGGAAGCCGCGCTCTTTAAGAATCCCTTTAAAGGAACCCCCCAAAACCCTGTCCTAATTATCAAGGCCCCTAACATCGAACCCCATTATAGAGCCCTTATAGCGCCCTGTAAGAATCCCTTTAAAAGGAACACCAAAACCCTATTCCCTATATTGACTGTTCTTAGTTTTGGGTGGTCTTCCATGGAAGCCGAGAGCTGCCTAAAACCCCTATTTTGTGGTCTTCCTAGACCCTAAAGGGGGACCCTATCTCAGGAGCCCAGTAGGTGAACTTTAAACTTTTTGGTATATTAAGCCCCCTACTCAAAGAAAAGTTTAGACTGTTTTGGCCCAGGGTACTGGTTATCGGGCCCTATACAACTCTTTAAAGGGGTATTGCTAGAAGCCGAGCGAAGTGCAGGAGTCAGCGACCGACACGTCCTCTGCCGTTCACGCCATGGTGATCCTGGGCCAGTCTTGGGCCGTTTCGGCTTTAGAGGATTTTGAACTTAGGGTTTAAAGTGTAGTGTAGGGGTTAGGGTTTAGGGTTTTTGAACTGAGGGTTTCGGCTTTAGGGGTTAGGGTTTAGGGTTTAGGGTTTTTGAACTTAGGGTTTCGGCTTTAGGGGTTTGGGTTTAGGGTTAAGGGTTCTTGAACTTAGGGTTTAAGGTTTAGGGTTCTTGAACTTAGGGTTTCGAGTTTAGAACAACTTAGGGTTTCGGGTTTAAGGGTTTAGGGTTTTTGAACTTAGGTCTTGGGTTCGTTTTTCCGCACGATTGTCAAATGGGGCCCATAACAAGGATGTGTTTTCCTTTGGGGGGCTTTGGCTTCCTAACTTTTGGGACAGCAAGCCCACAAAAAGGATCCTTTTTCCTTTTCGTAGTGTGCGCTTCCTAACTGTTTGCGTAACAGAAAGCTCTTAAACAGGATCCTGGTCATTCGATCATTTGGCTCTTCGACAAACAGCTTCAACATCGCAGTCATGAAAGATGAGATTCGAGGGTTTAGGGTTTCGGGTCTAGGGGAGTTGAACCTCCAATGATTGAGCATACAGTAGCGAGCTCTCGCCGTCGAACGTCCCTTGAGGTTGAGCTGTCGATTTGCCGAGCAGCCAAGGATCTTGATGTGCCCGATAAAGAAGAGGTGACCGGTACGCACCATTGAATTTCGGGGCTCTAAACCCTAAACCCTAACAGCTCAAGCCCGAAACCCCAATCACTAAAGCCCTAAATCCTACCAATGCCTGCACTCCGAAACAGCCGCAGCATCCAGAAAACCTCTACGCACTGCAAGGCCTTAAACACCCTCAGGGTGTGGGGCCCAGTATACTATAATGAAAGAAAGGAGCCCCCAAAATAGTATCGGTAATTATTTAGGCCCCCATATTGCAGCCCTTACCCCTCAAGCCCGAAGCACCCAGAGGGCTCAGAGTGTCCAGGATCTGTTGACGGGCGACTGCTTGGGATTTAGGGCTTTAGGCTTTATGGGGTTGGACCAGGCGCGAGTTCTACCGGCACCTCGTCGAATACGACGCTGGGCCGGCATGCGAGCTTGACACATTGGGGCTTGGATAATTACCTTTGTTCTTCCTGAGGGTTCCCTTGTCGAGCTAGAGTAGCGTTTATCACCGGAATCCAGTTCCAGGTCTTTTATTCGTCGCCCAGCATGTGCCATGCAACTCCTCACCCTACCCTCTTGCAGGGTTAGAGGCCGGTCAAAATCAGGCGGTAGGCTGTCGAGTTTTCATGTCTGAGTCGTAGATGGAAGAGCATGGACGGTAGTCTGAGAAGTTGGGTTTAGGGGGGTTTAGGGTTCCAGGTTTTTCCACCCTAAACCCTAAACCAGCTACGGCTAAGGACTGGGAGGCGGTTTGCGGCGCCTTCTGCTACATGTTCTTGCTGCTCGGCAGCCTTTAAAGGGATCTGTACGGGGCTCCTGTTCTATAATGGTTCCTTTAAGACATCTATAAGGGGTTCCTTTCAGGGTTCCTTTAAGGATGAATCGATGGGGGTTCCTGTAAAGGGTTTAGGGTCTCGCGAGTGGGGTTTTTGTGGGTGCCCGATGTTGCGACGATGCAGGTCGCCACACTGTGGACCGCCGGAGACGTTGAAGAGGCCGCCTGGGCTTCGGGTTTAGGGCTTAGGGTTTAGGATGCAGGGTTTAGGGTGCAGGGTTTAGGGTTCAGGGTTTAGGATTCAGGGTTTAGGTTAAGGGTTTTGGGTTCCAATAGGGGGTAGGTTGGGTTCGTATAGGAAAGGCTGAAGGTTTAGGGTTTTGGGGGGTGTTTCGGGTTTAGGGGGTGTTTCTCGTGATTTGTGTTTAAATGTTTCGGTCAGAAAAAGCACCGGTTATCACATTTAAGTGAGTTGGTTCGAATCAATCCGTTTATTGTGGCCGCGTATTGTGGCCTAGGGGGCTTGTGGTTTAGTTAGGGCGCATGCCGTGTCCTGAGTCTTTGGTCCTTGAGGTGTCCAGCAAGGCACACCCCCCAAGAAAAGATTCAACCCTAAACCCTTAGCCCTGTAAACCCTATAAACCCAAGAAACCCTATAGTTCCCTTTTTCGTACCCTATAAACCCAATAAACCCTATAGTACCCTATAATCCCTATAAGCCCTGTAGTACCCTTTCACCCCTGGCTTGGCCAGGGAATGGGGGAATGGGTTATAGGGACTACTAGAAGGGACCTTAAGGGACTGCTTTCAGGGACCTTCAGGGACTACTATAAGGGACCTACAGGGACTACTATAAGGGACCTGAAGGGACAACTATATAAGGGACCTGAAGGGACTACGATAGGGATCCATTCCCCCATTCCCTGCTAAGCACCAGACAGTCTTGCACAGCAGGGCGTTCGGAGCTTCTCTCGGAGCTTCGCCGCCCCCCTGAGTGTAGGGTTTGGGGTTCCCCTAAAACCATAAGCCGAGCCGTGCTAAGGCAGAAGCCTTCGAAGCAACCTGAGCCATAGCTCGCAAGTATAGGGCCTAAATGATTACCAAGGTTGTTCCTCAGGGTTCCTTATTGTAAGTATACTCTACAGGAGCCTATAAAGGAGCCCCGAACCCTATACTAATTACTATATAAGGCCCCTACATTACATTCCCGGCCCTCGCCACTTCGGTCTTCAGAGGATCTGCGACTGCCTCCTCTTCCTCGATGCCGAGGCCTGCGTTAGGAGGAGAAACTCCCATATACCTAAACCCTATCTATATATGTATATATGGATATATATATATATATGGGTATATATACATATGGATATATATATATATATATCCTAAACCTAGACTCCCAGAAAATGCGACCTCTGCGCCTTCCCAGGATATCGTCTCAGGCCCTCCAGCTAGAGGAATGGCTGCCAAATTCTAGGGGTTTTAGGGTTCAGGGGTTAGGATTTCGGGTGTGAATGGGTTTTGGGTTTGGGGCTTTGTGGATGATGCGGGCGCATGCCTCTCGACGAAGAGCGAAACCCAGGACGACCTTGGCATCCTTAGAGAATGTGCGCAGAAGCGAACAAGCATGTTTACGGCTTGCTGCGAAGAGTTTAGTGTGCAAAAGTCAAATCATTTAAAGGTAGAGTGGGGGGATAGTACATTTTAAGTTATACGATCAGACCAAGTTTCTGATATCGTATACCAAAGTTCTACAAAGACTAGTACAGGGGCCTAAATAATTACCTGTACTATTTTTGGTGGTTCCTTATTATCATTATGCCATAAAGGGCCCCCAAACCGTATTCTAATAAGAATTTAGGGTGTCTCGCAGGCGTCATCGAAGGTGGAGCTCGATGTGGAGACGGCGGAGGAGATGCATCAGATGAATGCCAAGCTCCAGCAGGTGCTAGGGCTTGCTTTAAAGGGTTCCTGAAAAAGGGATACTATCAGGGATCTACGATAGGCTTCTATGTTAGGGGCCTTAATAATTAGAATAGGATGCATCAAATGAATGCCAATACTATGGGCCACCTATACTATTTCGGGGGTTCCGTATATTACAATTATAGTTTAATATACCCTTACACCTCAAACCCTGATATATAGGGGCCTTCATAGTTCGAATAGGGCTCCTTTGAAAGGGTTCCTTTAAAAGGGATACTACAAGGGTTACTATAAGGGTTCTATCATGTAGGGGTCTTAATAATTGGAATAGGGTGTTGCGGTGGTTGTGGACATGAGTCTGAGGGATAACTATAATAAGGAACACCCCAAAAACCCTGTTGCAGTTCTTAAGGCCCATACATTAGTATCCTCGGTTTGAGAGGGGTACAACAAGAACAAGGTGGCTGTAAAACATGTGGCTTTTACTGTGTTTTTCAGATTAGATGGGGAGGCGCAAGCTGGGCTTTTCTACGGTATTTACGCCCAGAGGACCCCTAAACCCTACTAAACCCTGAACCGCCGTTGCTTGATTTGGTGTGAGACTTGTCGAACAACTTCAACTTTGGTACTAAAACAAACTCCGAAATCTGCTAGATGTCCCGCTCCAAAGACCCAAATGCGGGCTTTGAGTTTGGATGTCAGGGTTTTGGACGTATGGACTTGGGAGCTTTGGGTTTGTCCGGGATCGCGATTTGTGGCGGTTGGCTATGAGGCATACTAAGACGCGTGGGCGGTCGAACCCTAGCCGAATGAACCGTCGTGGGCTTCAATGCGTTGAGACTTTCAGGTGCTTTAACAAGGACCCTCCTTGTACCCTCGAATAGGGGTACATGGCCCCAATATGTGGAGTCTTGGAGCCTTGCGGTAGAACGTCTAGTTCTTGGGAAGTTTAGAGTTCAGCCCGTAGGCTTGAGGGGGGTTCGGGTTAAGGGTTTCCTTGAGGTACCCCGGTGCACTTCAGGGTAAGTTGAAGCGCCATCCTTCCCACAAGCTTCGCGGCTGCAGACGGCTGTCGCAATGGTCGAGTACCTGAGAGACTACGAGCAGGATTGAAGCTGTTGGTCAGTCTTCTGTGGGCCTAAGTTGGTGTTTCAGAGCCCTACTTAAAGGATCATGGGACTTAGTAAGTAGGGTTATAATTAGGTAACTATACTTATAACCCCAATAAGGGACTTATAACCTTACTTACTAAGTCCCATGATCCTCCAAGTAGGTGTTTCCTTTGTGTTTCGGGGGGCAGTCTTCCAGCCCTTCAAGGAGCTGCGACTTCGCGACGGGTGGTGGCCATGTTTGTATTCGGGATAAGACTCGGTTCTTCCCTATGCCCTTCACTCGCCCAGCTGCCATCGCCGGTTCTTTCGACTTGTCGGTGTAATCTGGATCTCTATGACGCACCGGTGCCAAGCGACGGACCACAAGAATGAGCTCTTAGCAAAAAGCCAAAAGCTGCGGGATTTCGTGATCACTGTCGTGTCGGAAACACAGAACCTCGACTCTCATGGGCTTTGCACCCGCGGCTCATCTTGAACTTTTCACCGAGGGCATAGCTCTCTGCCGCTCAGGAGGAACTGTGGTACAGCGAGGTCGGCGCGGAAATCCTGGCTGACTTCCAGCCACGTGCTCGCAAGGGTTTGTTTCTGGACCCCCCCCGAATGCCGTCCAAAACCCGAAGGCCTGACAGCACTCTCGAGTGAGGGAATAGACCCTAAATCATGAATGAGAAAAAGGCCTCTATCGTTGTCTAAAGACTGTGGCAAACGTGGTGTTATTTCTTCATGGCCAGGTATCAACGCATACGTACTTCTGCCCTTGCAACTGGAATCCAGTCAAGAATTTCTTGAAAACCTTACACCCTAAGCCTTGAATCCTGAATCGGTCCCATTTAACAACAAAACTCTCAAGACAAATTCCAACGCAATCGGACCTGCTGTTTTCCGGTGCCCGGCCGGGCCGTCGTCCGTGAGCGACGGGTTTGCTGCGCGCACCCCCGAAATCATCCGGAGCCCTGAAGGGTGTAACATAGGGGCCTATATAACTACCTATACTATCTTGGGGTTTATTATAACCCCCACATAAACGGGACCTTTATACCCCTATATGAATAGAGTATAATATAACCCTAAACTTTCAGCTGGAGCAAGGTTTGTGGAAGATGCACAGCCGCACAAGCCACTCAGCCCAAGCCCTCAGGGAAAAGATGCACAGAGCAGCGGCTACCTGGAACTGTTACTTCACAAGAAGGCTAGTTTGCGCACAGCTTCTGCAAATAAAGATACAAACATAACCAATATAGGGGTATGGAAAATGTACTGATAACAAAGCAGCCGAAAAGAAAAATATACTGATATTTTTTAAGGAAACGCAGAGCTGACAACAGAGACGATAAAGTCTTAGGACGCAAGGCCTCTAGGGTCAGCCCCGAGGGTGCCACCATCATCACGGCCAGCCTACTAAAGAAGGCAAGCCGGCATACTTCATCCAGTTTCCACTTTCCCACCTGTGGTTTCTACCCTAAACCCTACACCCTAAACCCTAAACTCTACACCCTAAACCACTGTAAACCCTAAACCCCTAGATCCCGAAACCCCTAAACCCCTAAACCCTAAACTACTGTCCCCGCTGTTGGTTTCTTTCCGACGGCTCGGAACTTGCAGGTTCATGGGTAGTTATAAGTGGGGTTACAAGTCCCTTGACTGGGTTATAACTATAGTTACCCTACTTATACCCTAAACCCTAAACCCTAAACTCTACACCCTAAACCCTAAACCCTAAACCCTAAAACCTAAACCCTAAACCCAAAACCCAAAACCCTACTTATAACTGACCATGAACCTCCAAGAAGGTTCGTGGATGCTCGGCTCTTCTTCTTTCGTCCCCGGCTCCAGCGGATTCTCTGCGCCTGCCGGCTGCAAGTCAGGTTTGGGGATAGCAGCGGGGTTTAGGGTTTAGGGTTTAGGGTTTAAGGTTTAGGGTTTAGGGTTTAGGGTTTTAGGGTTCAGGTCTGGGGATAGCAGCTGATGGCACTGGGGTAATAATAATATCCCCTTATAGCCCCTTTATAGCTACACTAACAAAAAACCACAAGCCCGTAGTCTACGGCTATAAATCGTATCCCCTTTTTCTGTCCCTTGATATTATTCTTGAGTACGCCCGCAAACTCCTGATTCTGATTGCGGTCCCTCCATTCGCAAGCGGGGAGCTCGGTGAGCCTCACAGACCTTTCGAGTGAGTTCTACGGAGTCTTCCGGCCCCAGAGGGTTTAGGGTTTAGGGTTTAGGGTTTAGGGAGGTCTTAGTACAGGAACCTACCATAAATTGCAGGGGATTAGTATTCTGATTCTGAGGCATATTTTGTAGTTCAAGGATGTTCGGCTCTCTGGCTATGCCCTGCACCCTGAACCCTAAACTCCACCCACACCTGAAAAGTACACTAAACCCAAGACCCGGAAGATGTCCAGTGGCACGGCTGGCCGCAAGCTTCCCCACACAGAGTTGTTCCGGATTGTTTCCGGTAAAAGTGGAGCTTGGGGTTCAGGGTTCAGGGTTAGGGTTTAGGGTACATTGAGCCCTATGTCCTTGGAAGGTTCACCTGAAAGAAACTAGGGCTGTTTTGTAGTAGGGTTTTATGGAGGTTTAGATTCCCATAGTACCAATCCCCTGCACCATGTAGTTGAGGTGTCTGAACCTTAAACCAAAGCAGGGTGTGTTTCTTGCTTCCGGGGGTGGCATTGGGCTGGCTGCGTTGATCACTTAAGTAGACCCAAGCCACTTTCGGGACCCTTTCACAGTTGAAAGCGAAACCCTAAACCCTAACAACCCGGCCTTTGAAGGGTGAGTACACCCTGAACCCTCGACCGTAAGGCCTGTTGGGTTCCCCAGGACATGTGGCATCCCAAGTACGACCATGTCAGCGACTGGGAGTACATGTGCTACGTGCTGAAGCTCCTCTGCCAATGAAAGCCCGGTCTCACTCGTAGGGTTTAGGGTTTTCGGGGTTTCGGGGTTTGGGAGTGAGGGCTTGGGGCTTAGGATTTTAGGACTAGAGGTTTCATGGCTTAGGGGTTCGGACACCTTCCGGGATTCCGCGGAACCTGAGTGCGCATGCAGCATCCTTGCAGAGTTCCGGTGTGTCCTAAACCCTAAACCCAATGCCTGACATGAAAATGCAGCTGCATTGCTTTTCAAGGTTCAGATTCGGACTAGGTGGTTCCGGGTAATGTAGGACCTGATTAAGAGACCCTGGGCCTTTTTTCAGGGTTCTCAATATGAACCCTTAATAAATATGTTGGGGTTCTAGGGCCAGGATTTCTTAATCATTTTCCTACATTATCGACCAATGCAAGGAATGAGGATGCGGTTCCTCCAAGTGCCGCAGGGTGGGCGGTGCGCCTCTGCAAAGGGGGTTCGCCGTCTGGGAGCCTTGTCTTCCAGCTCGGACTGTCTGACTGCGATGGGGTCCGAAATAACTGTCTGGTGCTTAGTAGGGAATGGGGGAATGGATCATAGATAGTCCCTTAAGGTCCCTTATAGTAGTCCCTATAACCCATTCCCCCATTCCCTACTAAGCACCAGACAGATAATTGCCAGTACTATTTCGGGGGTTCCTTCTTATCAACATACTATAATGGGCCCCCAAACCATACTATCAGGCCGGGCCACCAAGCCTCAGGCCGCAAAAACATACTGAAGCTTTAAAGATCCAAAATGGGGGTTTCCGAAAGTAGGGGACCCTAATATAGTACCCTAAATAATAGGATCCCTGTTATAAGAACCCCAACATAAGGTACCCCTTATTTTCGGAAACTCCCAAATCTTGAAATCTGTTGAACCTTGAAGAGTCCTGTCCGAGACAAGGGCACTTGGTCTGGAGTCCTGCCACACCGCAGCTTTTTCCCCAAACCCCCAAAAACCCTGTAAGCGGCCTAACCCCAAAAGCCCCCAAAAAGCCCTTTACGTCCCTGTTCCAGAGGTTTCATGCCGGCAACATCATGGGGCTTATTTTGCTGATTCCCTGCGCGCTGTGCCCGAGTCTAGAAAGCCCGGATCTCGGCTTTCGTTGGGTTTCTTTGCAAGACGCGTAGTTCTGTAAATTAGGGTAGCTTTTCGGTCCGCACAACGGTACGAATTTATCATAAAAAGGACCCTAAAGGTGCCCCTAATTTAGAGAACTACCCATACATTAGACCTTGAATATTGCCGGGATCTTAATATGGCTTACGGCGTATTCCTGAATTTAAGGCGTTCGGGAGTCTCTGGACACATGCGGGTTCCAAAGCCTTCAGGAACGTCACGTCCTTGTGGATGATCCAGTCAGGGTGTAGCACGTGGGCTTAATCCAGAAGCCGAAATAGTTACCTATACTGTTCCTTAGGGTTCCTTTTGATGATTATGCTACAAAGGAACTCAAATGATTCCTTCGCCAAAAACGGAGCCCAAATGATTCCTTAGGTTCCTTATTATATGCATACCAAAACAGGAGCCCAAGAGCCTATTCTACTTATGAAGGCCCCTACATTCGGAGCTTGGAGCTCAGAGTTGAGCTCAGTCGTCAGCTTACGAGTTCCGATCGTAGACGTGTCCGAAAACTTGGCGTGGAGATGCCGGAGCTGGTTTAGGGAACTAGGGAACTAGGGTTTAGGGATGTGGGGTTTATTGTTTAGGGGTTTAGGGTCTAGGTCTTGGGGATGCTGGAGCTGTGAAAACCGGGCGCGTGTGAAGCTGTTGAACCTTTTCGAGATCAGCTGTGCATGGCCGGGAGTGTTGGAAGTTAGGTTCCGTAGCGACGACCGAACGGATGATCTTGTCTTCGAGCTTTTGGAATCGTGGGGTTCGCGTCAGAAGTTCAGTGCCGGGTGGTAGATGTTGTCCCAGAGGCCTCGAGGCCACTCACCCAGAGAGTGAGCCCAACACCCTGTAATTACGAACTGTCCTTGAAGAATATATTGCCTTCCTGTTGTCTATGGAGGAGTTTTCCTTGGACTCTCTAAGGCATTTTATGACTTCTAGTATAGTTATCTGATTTAGGTGATGTTGGGATTCTGTCAGTGTCTTGTGCTCTCCAATTTCCCGAGAGCATTGTCTCTGAGCATAAGCATATCAAGCCCAGCAGTGTTGTCAGGCTACGTGTACAACAGAAAAATCTCGATGGAGAGAGAGATACGAAAGTTGCTTGCCAGCAAGGAGAATTACGGATTTCAATTTCTATCAGTCAGAGTTGAATCAAAAGGCAAGTTCGATCTGATACGAAGCTCGGGTTTCTACCACAATAGTCTGCCCAAGAGCTGTGCATGTTTGGCATCATGCAATTCCCCGCGTACCCAAAGGCTTGCGGCGATGTGCAGGAATTTCACCTGACTCCCATGTCATAGGGGCATGTAATCCTAATCCCTATAAAGCCTAAACTACACCGTAAACCCCGAACCCTAAACCCTAAACCCCTGAACCCTGAACCCTATACGACCCTAAACCAGAAACCCCAAACCCTGAACCCTAAAACCATGTGATCCTGGTAAACGGCTCAGTAGAGTTTCGTAGCCTCAGATCTGGATAAGTTGGGGTTTCAGTTTGGCGGACGCATCCTTGGGATCGCCAGGGTTCGTCCTGGAAGCTCCTTGGGCTCTCAAATAAGCCAAGGAAGATCGGTTCCTGATTTAGGAAAGTGATCCCACTCGCCCTTCCTTTAACCCCTGGACCCCTAGACATCTTCCTCCTGCCAGACTGCAGGTCGCATTCCAGTCTTGTCTTAACCCGACTAGGTGTCGAACGCGGGTTAGCTGGCACGGACGTACCGAATAGAGCCGGGAGACTGCACGTGACGACTTGTCATGACACTGTTGCCGATGGCGCTGGCGATGATGATGTTGGTTCAAACTGTGATAATGATGATGGTGTTGGTGTTGATGCTGAGGATGATGCCAATGGTGATGGTGGTGGTGATGAGGTTGGTAATGTTACTGTTCCAGTGACGATGGTGAGTGCGGTCATGACGGCTTATGACCAAGCTAATGATGAATATGGCGGTAGTGCGACGACGACAAAACATGGTGAGTATGATCATGACCGTGCTGTTGGGAGTAATTCACGCCTTCAAAATCTCGGGTTTAGCCGAAACTACACAGGAACTACTTGGTTAGATTAGCCCGTAAGTCAGACACGACCTTGAATCAAGGCATTCCTAATCCGCACATGCGGACTTGGGTTTCCTCATGTTCTTCTTCGGGCGAGGGTTCGTGTCTCACCCAAGTCGCGGGATCCTCGAGGGTTGCATTTCGGGGCCTTCATGATTGTTTAAAGGATTTTGGGCTGTATGATGCTATGACTCATATAAGGTATCAAGGGGATGTCTATTGGTAAATCTTCCGGCCCCTATGCTTACGACTCAGACTGGAGTTATGGTGGTGAGTCATGTGAATTGCCTAGGCCCCTGTGGTACGTATGCACATGTGTGCATATGTGTGTATATATATACATATATATGCATATAAACATATATATATATATATATTTGTTTATTTACCTATTTATTTATATGCTAACCCCCCAATGGACCCCCAGGACCTCTGAATGTGTGTCGTCGCTTTTCGAGTCTACGGTAGGAGACGTTCTGTCTGTGCAACGTCAGCCATGTACCTTGGCATAGACGCTGATGTAAGAAATATTCGTGTTCTTCTAAAAGCTCCTCACCCACCTTCCACGGTTTAGGATTTAGGGTTTAGGGGTTTAGGCTTTAGGACTTTAGGGATCTCAAGATCTTGTAGCTTCTTGAGCAGGGGGCTTCCAGGAAAGAAGCTAGGAATAAAAGACAATAGCCTCTAGAACACCTTATAGAATACCCTTTCTACAAACCGTAAAGAACTCTTATAAAATACGATAGTACCTTCTAGAATAACACCCTCTATGCCTTGTATAAACCTTATTGAACGAATACCCTTGGCACGCACGTGCAATTCTTGTGATTTGGTCGTGGTGCTACTTTCGAAGCTGTAGCATCCTCACACGGCCGCGCCCGGACGTCCCCATCACCGGTCCGATGGACACGGTACAGGTCGCGGAAGAACGTAGCAGATATACTATAGCCTAGAGAACACCTGTTAGAATACTTTCGAATATCACCTATATTATATACCTTCTAGAATGCACCACCAAACCTCATAGAATGCCTCACAACAAAAGCATTTATATGGGAAAAATCAGGAGGAGCCCAAGATCTGAGAGTTCCCCAGTTGAATCGTAGTTTACAGGGTAAGCAACTCACCTGCGGAATCTAGGATCTAGGAATTCCTTGAACACATCGAAGCTCATTGAGTAAGGGATACAGATGGAGAACAGAATCCCTGCTATGCATACAGCATAGAGTACCTTCTACAATACATTGTGGAATAGCCTTTTGAATACCTTTCAGACTACCTTCTAGAATACTTTGCAACGTTCCCCCGAAATAGCCTACATATACCTTAGAATACCATCTGGAGTATCCTGTAAAATACCTTATAGAAGACCGCCCATACCCCCTGTATACTCTATATATGTCATATAGGCTGCCTTTAGAATACCTTATGGGATACCCAATAGAGCACACTGTAGATAGGGTTTTAAATGTGGAGACCATTCGGAGCCCAAGATCTGAGAAGCCGCCAGTTGAATTGTAGTTTATTGGTTACAGGGTTCCTATGAAGAACATCCAGAACCAAGAAGAATAGCCTTAAAACAACCTGACAGAACGCCTCCTCTATATGTATCTGAAGAATGTACTACAATGTCATATACAATACCCAGATTCTATGAGATTCCGGTTTCCTTATAGAATACCCTACAACCTAGAGAACAGCATGCCTTATCGAATACCTTCCTAAATACAGGCTATAGAGTACCTTTTGTACAATACCTTATGGAGTACCCTATAGAATAATAGTGCCCGATCGAATACCATCTGGAATACCCTGTAGTAGGATACCTTACAGAAGACCGCCTATGTAATGTACCTTCTTCATACCTTGCACATACCTTCTAATTTATGCTTAGAATACCGTTTTAGGATACCCCTAAAACTACTTGATAAAATAGCCTATAGCTTACCCTATAGATAACGATTTACATAAGAAAAGCCAGGGGGAGACCCAAATCTGAGAATTCACCAGCTAAATTGTAGCTTATTGAATACGGGATTTGAGTGAAGAACACCGGGAATCTAGCAGCATTGCCTATAGAATACCTTACTGAATACCCTTTCTACAAACCTTAAAAACACTCATATAAAACACGGTAAATCCTGTATATAAACCTTTTTGAATAATACCCTGCAGCCTATTTGATACGGTATATCTTAAAGACCCTGTAGAATACATTCTTATATGTATATACACCCTATAGAATACCGTATATAATGCCTTACGGAATACCCTATAGCCCTATAGAATGCGCGATAGAATATGTTATAAACTGATCCTATATATCCTTTACAGAATACCATCTAAAATATTTTCAATATACCTTATATAATACCTCATCTATAAGATACCCCAGGTATTGCTTATATATACCCTTTTGAAATTTGGTGCTATGGAACCACCTTTCGCTGTCCTGATTTTCGGAAAACTCAGCGGTTCGATAGCACCAAGTTTCTGCAGGATGACAGCGCAGTAGCTGTGCAGCGTACCTAAGGCAGGCAGGTGGGGTAACTAAAGAAACCAAATCCCCCCCCCAGAAAAAAAAAAGGACCCTATTCAACACATAGGGCTGGTTCTTTTGGTGCGTGCGGTTGTTGGTTGTGTTGTTGTTGTGGTTGTTTTTGAGTTTTGTTGGTTTGTTGGGTTGTCCTGCTTCTTGCGACCCTTCCAGACACAGGCTTGAATCTAATCTGTTTCAATATTTTGTGCTTCATGCGCGCCTGGTATATCTACCGTCTCTTAATCTAGTGTGCTGTAGCTTATAACCCCTTCCCCCACATATATGTATATCTAGGCATAAGACTTGACATGTAACTAGCCGACATAGGTCAATAAAATATATAGGATTGAAGTAACCGCAGAGACATGTACACCTATATACATATCTGTAATCATGGATGTATATGTACTATATGCACTCCCACACATGTATTTACAGCAGGGTCGGTCAAGATTATGTATACATATACGGATATGCACAAGATATACAGATTGCAGGTGCATTGTGCTGTGCTCTGTCACAGGCACCTGCGTCCTTGAACCACAAGGCACTCTGCCGGACTGGCTTGTGTCTAGCACACCCCATCGTCGCTGAACCCGAAAGACGAAGAATCCGGTGAGTTTAGGAATCAAGCAACCTGAGGAGAAGGGATGCAGATCGCCAGAAGATTGAGAAGGAGGCCTCGTGGCTGTTACTTCCTCGTGATGCTAATGAGCTTGCCTTGGGGAGTATCCCAAATCTGCCTCGAAGCGGATCCCTTTGGATTTCCCCATCGGTCTTCTGGGCTCATGAATCTACGATCTTCGGAACTTATGGATGAAGAGAAACGAGCTCAGGGATCAGGCGATGAAGAACCTCCAACGCGGAAGGCCTATTTGCTAAAGAGGGTTTTGTTCGATGTCGATCTTCATCGCAAAGGCCAAGGGCTCAACATGTTTGATTATCTCATCCCATGCCTGCGCTGCTAGTTCAGTGTCTTCAAGCCATTGCAAGCCTTGGACTTTGGGCACCCAGTGCACGCCATGAAATTCAAGATGGCAACTCCCCGTAGACCTACTTCAAGAGGTAATGTAGAAGCTTACATAATAACCAACATTCTTCCTTGGGGTTCCTTGTTGGAGTCATAGCATAATGAACCCCTGACCCTTTTGTTACTTCAGTTCAGAATCCCAGCACTGGGGTAGCAGCTGAGTCACAGGTCAGCGAGGAGAGTTCGCGGCGAATGACCTGGAAAGCCAAAACACAAGCGGATAGGATCAACGGAAAGAAACAGAAGGCCAGTCGAGAGATTGAGAAATGTATCAAGATTTGAGGTTTGGGGTTCGGAAGGCCATCGGAAGGAATCAGGATTCATAAGGCCGATAAAGGCGGCTTTAGTTTTCAGGGCTTACGTTTCAAGATGTTCAGCAAAGGCCAAGTAGGTTGAGAGGTTGTTTTGAATTGGCCATCCCAGATCAACGGGAGGAGGCGGAAAGTCCACAAATCGCAGTTTGATCGCTTTGCGACGGTTTGGGGCAAGTCAGGGCTCAGCAGTTGGGAGTGAACCCTCCAGAATTTCGACGCTCCAGCCTTCAGGTTTTTTTTTGCAACTGAAGACTGAGGTTTGAATGCTAGGGCTAGTGCTAGTGCTAGGCTGCTGCTGCTACTACTACGACTACTACTACTACTACTACTACTACTACTACTACCTGCTACTACTACTACTACTACTACTACTACTACTACTACTACTACTGCCGGAGCCAACCCTGGACCCCCTAAACCCCCCAAAACCCCCTAAACGAAAGAAAAAACCTCCTCTAAACCCCTAAACCGAAAGAAAAAACCTTCCTCTAAACCCCCCAAACCGAAAAAAAAAAAGAAACCCCCTCCTAAGACCCCCAAACCAGGAGATCACCGACCTCTGGATGAACAGCTGCTTGACGATCCTGCTGCCGCGCCAGCCCCCGGGATGAATTTCTTTAGGCTCAGGGCCTTCGGGGGGCTGAAACGCAGGGTTTGGGATTTAGGGTGGTTTACGGATGTTTAGGGGGGTTTTGGGTTTAGAGGTTTAGGGTTTTTAGGCTTAGGGGGTTTAGGGGTTTAGGGTTCAGGGGCTCAGGGGTTTAGGGTTTAGAGGCAACCAACCGAAGCTGATGTTTTGTGTGCTTCGGGTTTACGGAGACTCCAAGGGGGGGGGCCTTAAACTGGAGAGTAGACTCTGGACCTGAAGTGGGAGGGGCTATAGAGTCTCCAGCTTGCTCTTAGGATTCCCGGCCAGGGACGCCCCGAAATGCGTGTTAAAGGCTTCTTGGGAGGGCTGCAGCCTTCGCCTCTTTTGGTGCCTGTGGTGTTGCAAAAGGTTGGGGGGCTTGGACTAAACCCTAAACCCTGGTGGGATGCTACGATGGCACCGGAGGAGCCAGGTGTATTTCAGTCTAGCAGGCAAGGCCCAGCTCAGAGAACATGCCATGCAATACCCCTTTAATTATGGAATATACCTTAAAGTAAAGGGGCCTGAACATTGTGATTTAAGGTATATTCCTGAATTAAGGGGGTATTGGGCTCTCTGGGTATGCCCTACATCCTGAAAGCATCCTGCTGCTAAGGCTCCGATTCCTATGCCCTGAGTCCGAAAACACAAGAGCTCCCACTCCATCGAACCCGTAGTAACCTCGAAATCCACCTTCAATCCTACCGCCTGAACGAAGTTCTTGAGGACATTTCTAGACCCGAGAACGGGAGCCCGGAGACTTAGATCCAAAAATGCAAACCCCCAGAGACTCCACAACCCTTCAAACAAAGCGTAGGCATAGACCTTACATCATACCCAGGATCCCTCTATAATTTAAGTTATGTTCCTTAATTAAGGGGTGTTGGAGTCTCTCGGATCTACCGAGGAAGAAGTACCTTGCAATCTTCACGCACCTTGCTGGAGAATGTGTCGTCTACGGGGACGGAAGCCTTTGCTGTCCAACAGCTGCGTCCGATAGCCCCAAATCCTGGAAACCCCTGAACCTTTAACCCTATAGGAACCGTTGCCTTACGGTATAGTAACCCGAAACGAGGGGACGTCGACCCCAGGCACCCCACAAGGCAATAGCAAGGAGAATAAACGATCCCTGACAGTCCCAAGCAGATGCACAGCATAACGTAGCCTCAAGCACGGCTGTAAATATTTCAAGGCCCTATATTCGGCCTATGAGGGGTAATTCCAGCAGCTCGGGGACAGGGGCCTACCACCACTATTCCTTAGGGTTCCTCATGATTCGTATACTAAAGCATTCAACCCCAGAACTCTGTTCAAAGTCTTGTCTTAAGGCCTCTGTATTTGTAGAGACGCTATCTATGAACCCGTACAGAAGGTTCGGAGCAACCCTCTTCCGATTCTTCCCCGATATTCTTGAACTCCAGAACCCTTGGAGGAGCCTTTTACAAAGTCTTAAGACCCCTATCTTGTAGTATACTGTAGAACCCTTATTGTAGTTGTAGGAACCTTGATCTGATTCTTAAGGCCCCTACATTCTACAGTCCATAGTGTAGTTATAGGAACCCTAATCTGATTCTTAAGGCCCCTATATTCTGACTCTTCAGGGCCCTTACATTATGTAGGGGTCCTCGATCAACGGCACTAGAGAAGAATGAGGTTCCCAAATGTTGCAAGTAAGAAAGGGCCCCGCTACAGGGTTTGGGGTTTAGGGTATATGGGCTTAGGAAGGCTTAGGATTAGGGGTTTCGGTTTCAGCAGAAAGGGCCGCCAGCCTGAAGAGTTTTGTGATAGTATTCCTTATGTCCCAGAAGAAGGAGAATATAGAATTCCTCAGGGGTGAGGCCTTACGCATGATAGCGGCATGATACTTCTCAGGGTTTAGGGTCTAGATGGTTACAGGTTTTAGGGTTTAGGATTGTTCAGTTTAGGGAGGGTTCCCTAGTATAGCTATGGTATATTGGACCCCAGAACCCTCTCCGAGTATCATGGTGCAGGGATTCAACAAGTTTCAAAGATTGCAAAGTGTAGATTTAAAGGTGTGATGTTCGTGTCTAGGGGATTAGGGTTTGGGGCCAGGCTCTGGCAGTGCTGGCAGTATTAGAACGGGGTTCGCAGAGGCTAGTAAACTGTATCAAGCGACCATGTGAGGACTGGCAGTGCTGCTGATTATCCAGGTCCCTGCACTAGACTCCCCCTTGTTCGCCCCTGAACCCAAACCAAGAACCCTGACACCCAGACCCTAAGCATAAAACCCCAAGGAAGAGCTAGTGGACCCCAAACCCCATTAGTCAAGGGAACCCAAACCCGGATCCTTTCATAGTGTTCCCTCAAGACCCTAAACCCCTATACGAACCCTTACAGGAACCAGGGAACCTTAAGTCCTTTACCGTTTCAGGAGCTTTGAAGCACACGGAACCCCAGACCCTGTCTTCTAGAATCCATAGAGCACCCCCTACTTGCAGCACCCCGGAACTCTAAGCTCGAAACCCTAAACCCTATACCCTAAGCCGATAAAGGAGCTCTAAGCTTAAAGTAGCAATCACTTAGAAAGGAAAGCTGCAAGGAACCCCGAGAGATCCCTGAATTACAAGAGCTCTTAAAGAAATCGCTATGGATCTCTAGTAATAGACTTAAAGGACGTCTATAAACCCGAAACCCCTAAACCCTAAACACTACACTAAAACCCGAAACCCTAAACCTCTAAACCCTAAACACTACACTCTGTAGACGGCAAGGAATCTCGCCTTTGTGGCCTTCCTCGTGCTCTACGACCCCAGTCAAGGCTACGCCTTCACGATTCTGATGCTGAGTGGGCTCCTCAGGAGGTTTGGGGTTTAGGGTTTGGGGTTTGCGGTTTCGGGTTTGGGTGTCCCTCCTTGCAAGTTAAGTAGACGGTGTGGGGTTCAGAGCTAGCTTACCCAGACTTTTGGAGGATCCCAGAAGTGGATCCTTCAATGGGGCTCCTGTGCAGTACCCTTCAGTCGTGTAAGGGCCCCAAATTACTTGGAGGATCGTAGGACTTAGTAAGTAAGGTTATAAGTCCCTTAATTGGGGTTATAAGTATAGTTACCCTAATTATAACCCTACTTACTAAGTCCCATGATCCTTTAAGTAGAGGTTCTACTTTCTGGATTCTGGATCCTCCCGGGTCCTCAGCTCAAGAAGACACTCATCTACTCCAAGACCCTACTTTGAGGTTGGGGTCTCGGGTTCAGGGGATGGTTAATTGAGGAGTGCACCTACACTTATGCATGATTTGCCCTAAACCCGGAACTCTTTTTGGCTTAAGAAGGTTTGGAATTTCTCTGGAAACTCGCTGCTCTGAAAGTGCGGAGGGGCCCTGACCAGGATGAGAAAGATGAGAAAGCATGCTGGCTGGACGAATCAAGCGGTGGTCGTATGTAGCGACCTTAATAATCTGATTGGAATAGGGTTTCGGGTTCCTGTATAATATAACCATATTCAGGAACCCCCAAAATAGTATTGGTCTTTCGTTAGGCCCCTATAGATGATGCACGGTAAGGTTCCTTAAGGGTTCAGGCCCCTCCAGCCACAGGGTGTTTCAGATCTGTGTGTTGGTTTAGAGGTCCTGTAAAGTGTCTAGCCATTTCTGTGTGGTTCTCGATGGCTTCGCGATCAGGGAACTTCGTAAGTGGAGTGAAAAACCTCAAAATCTGGTAGCTACGCCTTTAGCTGCTTACAGCCAGAGTGAGGCTTGGAACCAAAGAAAAGACTAGCCACGAAGTCCTAAACCCGAAAGAAACCGTCTAGAAATAGTATGTAGCAAGCCACAAGCCTGAAAAATGTCCGCGCCGCCGAATAGATCACCCTGGCGGAGTTTCCACTTAAGGAGCCCCCAAAAAACGGTATGAACCCAACCCAGGCGGCGGAGCCTTGTACTCCGAGATTCTGCAACTCTTGGGCTCTGGCATGACGCCGAAGGTGCGAGAAGATCGAACTGCACGGTTACTGAGTCCATGTGCCAACACCTCGTCGTATATTTTGGTACATTTATGGTATGATACAATGCAGGGCTTCGAGCCAGGGTTTCTTGCAAGTGTAGTACTGTCGGGTTTATAGTGTGATTGGGTGCTGGAGTTGCGGGTTGTAAAGGCGTCATAGCCCACAGAGCGCGTGAAGCGAATTCCGAAGCAGGCTGGAGTGATCCAGATGTGATGGTCTTGGATTGCAGGAGGGCCTCTGTGTGCTGTTGAGCTTCAGGGTGCTTGTATTTAGGACGTGCAAGCATGTTAGAAGGTTCCTGTCTACGTATGTATATACACATGTATATATGTATACACACACATACACTGTTCTATACTGCATCACGGAACCCGAAACATGCAATCTGCTGCAAAGCTTGCCTTGGCAGGCGATTGAGAGGAGCATCCGCCTGTGGCTGATGGACCGGGCAGCTGGCCCGAGCATGCTATGCCTTGTACGGGGCTTCAGGGGTTTAGGGGTTTCGGGG
The DNA here is from genome assembly GCA_905221635.1 of Symbiodinium sp. CCMP2456. Taxonomy (NCBI): domain Eukaryota; class Dinophyceae; order Suessiales; family Symbiodiniaceae; genus Symbiodinium; species Symbiodinium sp. CCMP2456. The sequence continues at coordinate 43,651 of CAJNDV010033541.1, read as the reverse complement.
TCAATGGTTTACGGGTTTAGGGGTTTAGGGTTTAGGGGTTTAGGGGTTTAGGTTTTCGGGGTTTAGGGGTTCAGGGTTCAGGGTTTAGGGTTTAGGGGTTTAGGGGTTTAGGGTCAGGGAGCCTGATACAAAGCACTGAGGAGTGTACAAACCCTGGAAAGACGTCCAAAACCAGTAAAGCCTTGGTTGAGGTGTCTTGCTGTTCTGCCATATGAAAACCGGTCGCCTCTGGAGACCCTCTCGTACTCGTAACAGACCATTCTTTGTTAATATATACATATATACATCTATCATGTCTTCTAAACCGTATGATAAGGTTTTTTCAATGTACAACAGGATTTCGGATCGAGGGTCTCCGATTATGATCGACGGCTTCGGCTGTGGATTCGGGGAGGCGCGCATGTCACTGAGACTCTCAATTCTCGGCCATGGTCTTTTCGGGTTGTCGGGCCGGTGAGCCCGCTGGTCATGGGCAGAGCGAGGGACGTGCTGGCATGAATAGTTGGGAGACATGGAGTCCTGCTTTTCTTGTTATTTACAAAGTCCCGCATCCATGCTCGGCATGTTGATATGCCTGAGGTCCCAGCCGAGCTACATTATGTTTTCCCCGTGCAGCAGCCTTATGAGCAAGGTTGGAAGGCGTGAAAGTCAATTCCTACGTGTTCGGTACGAAGCCTAATGACTGTGGACTGAACATGCATGTTGGGTTGGATCCCTTGTCAGGTTACTTGTCGCTCCCTCCACTCCTGTACTCCGAAAACCCCTGGTCGCAGCCTCCGTGTTCCCTGTTTTTCTATTTCCCTGGCATGGCTCGACAAGTGGCAGTGTACTGGATAAACACATACATACGTAGATAAGCACATACATACCTACATAAGTACATACATACGTAGAAGAAGGCATACATATGTACAGACATGCGCACACACACACACGTACAAGCATATGTACAATAAGTACGTGCATACCTACATAAATACATCTTTCTTACCAGTGGGAGCCCTTATTGATTCTGGTACAACCATAGCATACTATACCCAAGTCCCTCTTCCAATTGTATGCGCGGCTTCGGCTTTAGAGTTTAGGTTGTAGGGTTGCGGAGTTGGGATTTAGGGCCGTGCAGGTTACGAGACATTGAGACTGCTTTTATTGGCCTCGATCCCGCGAATAACAACGCACGCTCCAGCAAGGTGAACATCGCAGAGTTCATCGCATTTGGGCTACTCGTGGAGCAATATTGAGTGAACCAACCTCAAACCTCACACTCCCCTATTGCAACCTCGCACCCTTGTTTAGGGGGCCTTTGGTTGAGGCCTCTAGGGCTTCAGGGTTTGAGACGTCACACCTCTGAGCGCCTCTCTTCCTGGCTCGAGCCCTCAGTTGAGCTTTAAACACGTATTGTCAGTATTATTGTTTCAAGGACTTAAACGCTAAACCCTAAACCATACGGAAATCATATTAAGGAGCCCAAAAAAGGTAGCCTATTGTATTAAGGACTTAAATCCCTAAACCCCAAACCGTACGGAAATCAAATGAAGGAGCCCCAACAAGGTAGGTTTTAGAGGGCTCAGGCAGGAGGGTTTAGGGTTTAAGGTTCAGGGTTTAGGGATTGAGGTTTAGGGTATACGGTTTAAGGTTCAGGGTTTACGGATTGAGGTTTAGGGTTTAGGGGTTGAGGTTTAGGGTTTAAGGCTTAGGGTTGTGGGTTTAACTTCAAAGCCTCGGCTCGATGCCCGGTCGATCCCTAAGCTCTAAACCTCAGGTTCATTTCCCTAAACCCTAAGCCCTAAACCCTCAGGTTCATTTGCGTGAGCTGCATCTTCCGCCTGATCCACGAGACTGCGGAAGGAGAGGAGCCGAACTACATCCAAGCCATGTGGGCCGAGCCTAGGCCTTTTGTTGATGGTTTCCTTCAAAGCGTACTATAGGGCTCCATAACAGGGTTTAGGGTTCAGGGGTTTAGGGTTTAGGGTTTAGGGCTCCATGGAAAGTTCTGTGGCTTAGGAATAAGGGCTTAGGATTTAGGGCTTATCGCTTACGGGCTTAAGGCTGAAGGGTTCGGGATTGTGGGGCTTTAGGGAGGGTTCTATGAAGGTCTTCAGGATCATTATAGCCATTATGGGAGGTTCAGGCCCCCACAATATGAGGGGGTCAGGGGTCCGTCTAGGATAGGTCTAGGATAGGTCAGACACCGGATTTGAACGATCTTGAACCCTTGTCTCTTTTGCAAGAATCCCTATGATATCAAGCCCTAAACCCTAAACCCCATACCCCCTAAACCCTCCATACATAACCTTCTCATGAATCAGGGCTCTACATTACAGTTCACTTGCTCTTGCCTAGGCCGAGGGGTCGCTGGGATTTTTTGAAAGAGCTGAAGCCCCAAGCCCTACAACCCTAAGCCCCATAATCCTAAACCCGATACGACTACCACCCTAAACCCCCTAAGCCTAAAGACCCTAAACCCTACAACCCTACTCCCTCAAAACTTGTCATTTGCAGAGCCTGGAGCATGTTGCGGGTCCCTCCTTCGCAACATTTGGTTTCACAATTGGGCTTCAGGCTGTAATATAGAAAACTAAATCATTACCAATACTAGTCCTTAGGGTTCCTTCTTGCAATTGGAGTATAAAGCAGCCCAAAACCTTATTCTAGTTATTAAGGCCCCTATTTTAGGCTTTGAGGGTTTGGAGTTCAGGATCCTGGTTCAGGGTTCAGGGCAAGTAGAAGAGACGGTCGTGTGTCAAGTGCGTGCATAATATAGCGCTCTGAATAATTGGTAACAGCATCCCCCCCTAACGGTTTAGGGGTTTAGGGTTTAGGGTCAATGTGGCCAAAGACCATGTGCTAATGGTTGTGTTGACTCGCCATCAAGACTGGAGCTGTCGCCCTAGGACTTTGACAGCCGAAGGCTAAGAGTAGTTCCTCAAAGAGCCTCCCCCGTTGTGCCTGGAATCCCAAGCTGCGTCTCTAAAACCCCAAGCTCTCCGGCCCTTCTCCTGGCACCCTTAGTCCCACAACCCCGAACCCTGTGACCCTACAACCCTGAAGCCTATCACACTAAGCCCTACATGGATCTCAATTCTAAGTGCCCTGGGAGCTAAGTGCGGCGTCTTCTTCATGGGCATGTCGCAGGGCGTGAGCCTGCTGAGGAGCTGTGGACGCATAGTACGGAGGTCCTGTATCTCGAGGGGTTCATAAGGCGTACATATAGTTTTTATGTGGCTTCTGGTTGACATCTGTACGGGCTGAATACAGGGCCCGGAATAATGAGTAAGTATTGCCCTTTGTCTATCTCTTGTTAGATGACATCATAATAGACTGCAAGGAGGTGGCTCTGACTGTCTAGGCGACACGGCTGGAGTAGATGAGGGCCTTGACGGTGAGATCTCGAAGACGAAGAGTGAAGAGCCGACCCTGTGCACAGAAATAATGAATGAGTAAATACAAGCATATATAAACAGATATGTGATATGTGTATATATATATATATACAATATAATATATATATATATAAATAGATTATATATAAAAGCATATATTCCGGCGAACCAGACAAAGGCGCCGGAGCCCCTGAAACGCCCTCCCGGATCGCAGGATGTCCTCGGTTTACGGACCCCTGGTGTCCATGATGGTGCCTCGGAACCTGCAGCCGCAGGTTTAGGGTTTTGAGAACGTCAGGCGGCTCTTTGATCCTAACGTAGAAGCCTTACTAAATTAGAATAGGGTTCTGGGGTATATTATTCTGTAATTGAAACAAGGAACCCCAAAAATAGGTAATGATTTAGGCCCCTATATTAGTGAGCGAGTGGCGCACCGAGAGCCCGCACCACAGCTAGTCTCCAAGCGGCAGGTTGCGGGAACTTGCCACCAGATTTCCGAACGTCAGGCTCCCTCTCAAACCCCCTAAACCCTAAACCCCAAACCCTAAACCCAAAACCCCGAACCCTAAACCCAAAACCCTCCAAGAGTTTGACTTCTCTCCCGGTTTTGAAGCAGTGCAGTTTGACCCAAGACTCCGCTCCAAAGCTGAGGCTGGTGCCAACAAGTCCGGCCCAAGAGACACAAACCCTCCAACCCTGCAATCGCTCTAAACCTCGAAAAGCAGCCCAAAAGGCACAAAACCGGCACGACCAAAGAAACACAAAAGTGCAAAGCTTGCTTGCGCAGGCCCCCTGAACTTTAAATCCTAAACTTCCTAAGCCATAAGCTTTCGGGAGTTTGGCATTTCGGGGCTGCTGTAATGTTCTTACGGAGATAGGCTCTAAGGCATTTCTCTGTTAGGGTTCAAGGGTTTAGGGTTCTGTGGGGTTTCTGGACGTTTCAGTGGTTCTTGGCTGTTTAAGAGTATGGTCATACTTGCAGGGATAAGCAGCTGCAAGTGGCTGGGGTTCCGCCTTTGAAGTTAGAAGCTTTGGTGTTAATGTAGGGGCCTTAATAATTACCTACACTGTTTTGGGAGTTCCTTGTTATAGTTATAGTATACTATGACCCCAAAACCCTACTGAAATTATCAAGGCCCCTACCTTATTCTGAAAGCGAACCTTTTAGTTTTTTGGTTTCTTGGCAGAAAGAGGTGCAGATGATCGTGGACATGATTCGATGGATTGCGCTGTTGCTGCCCATCATTGTCAGCACCTTGACACCACGAAGGTATGGTTTAGGGTTTAGGATACGAAGGTTGCGAGCTCTACAACTTACTCTAGATCCTAGACAACCCGCCTAGTTTTTCGGGCTCCTTACTCCAATCTCCTTCTATTTGATCCTTAAAATATGGTAGTTTCTTTGGTTTGAGGTAAGCCCTAAACCCGAAGTCAACGAGATCCTGCAGAGTGTGACCACAGTCGCAGTCGTGATGATGATGATGAGTCTGCCTCGTCTGAGTTTTCGAGTGAGTCGTCAGAAGGGGCCGATGGTGTTGCACAGAGTTTGCCATGCTGTGTGAGCCTTCTCCTTTGGGCTCAGTTTGGCGCGCAAGCTTTATCCAGAGCAAGCTTCGGCGAACGGAACAAAGAGCTAGTGCACCCTAAACCCTAAACCCTAAGCCCGAAACAGGAAAATATTCTTTTATCGCTGTTTTGGGGCAAGGGTTGTGGCCAGGCCGTGCCTTCGCTTCAGGCTTGGTACAGGGTTTGGGGTCTAGGAAACCCTTAAGAGTTTGGGGTTTAAAGGCGTACGGTTTCAGGGTTTAGGGGTTGAGGGTTGAAGGGTTTACGGTTTTAGAGTAAGTGGTTTAGGGCCCAAAACCCCCAAAACAGCTGGGAGTCCGTGCAGGAGTTACCTCGCAAAGCAGCAAGTGACCTTATCGCACTCTTCTTTGTAAGCCCTATCGTAACTGTCTAGGTAGCGTTATAGTAAGCAGTGGCAATACCTTTTGAGTCACCTTACAGTAGCCAGTGTCCTGGTTGAAGGGTTTAGCGCTTGTGGGACTGAGGGTTTGGTTTGGGATTCAGGTTTAGCGCGACTCCTCACGCCCCTAATCCCTAAACTAGGGTTTAGGGTTTAAAGGGTCTTGGTTCAGGGTTAGGGTTTAGGATGTAGGGTTGATAGGGTCTTGGCTCAGGGTTGTGACGGGCATGTTCCGGAACGAAAAAGTTGTGTAAATACGATGCACATACGAAATGAATACGAGCGGGAATCCAGCAGCAGCAGACAATCGAAAAACACTACAGCAGATGCAGAAATACAAAACTACCATGCCTCCGCAAAACGAATACAAGACAAGTACAAACGGGAATCTGAAATACGAGCGGCCCGCCTGGCCGGCCACCAGGCCGCCCGGCCGCCCGCCCGTACTCCAGCTCGCATTTCCTCTGGTATTCCCGCTCGTATTTCCGCTCGTATTACCCTTCATATTTCAACTCGTAATTTCTATTCAGAAGTACATACGAGCGCCGGGCAGCCGCGCGGCCGTAATCCCGGTCGCATTCCTGCTCGTACTTCCGCTCTTACATAATCTGGCGAAAAGACACGTATATCCGCTCGTATTTTCACATGGAAATTACGACGGACATACGATTATTGTACTCCATTTTGACGTCGAACACTCCACTCGTATTGTTCTCGTACTTGTCTTGTATTTTTCCCATGGTGTTCTTGTATCTGTTTTCGTCTTTTAGATTTGTATCATAATTTTTCGTGTCTAGTACATCCCAATGATTCCGGGCCGGTGCCCGTCAGAAAACTAGGGTTTAGGGTTTATAGGGTCTTGGCTCAGGGTTAGGGTTTAGGGTTTAGAGTTGTCCTACCTTGCCGTGGCCACCTAGGTCTCGTCGGCGCCTTCATCACGCTCTTCAAGCAGCGGAGGCCCTCTTCTCTAGTTTGGGTAACTAGAGCTCATGTCAGCAACGCAGGGGTTCCTAGGAGTTTCAGCTGTTGGAGGGCAGGGGCGAAGGGCTTCGGATTAGGCTATTGGGAAAAAAGCCGCTGCGACAGCGCTTGTAAGTTGTTCGCCGGGGAGTTTTTGCTAATAAAATCGGGCGTTGCTGCCACATCTGAGCATTTGTTTAAGGACTCGTTCCTGCGCTTCCAAATTTGTACAACTGTTCTGGCGACCGGGCCAGTGGCGTTTCCCAGAGAACCCCTAAACCCAAAACCCCCCTCCGAAGGAATTTGTTTTGTCTCGAAGTCGCAGACACGACATGACAGGCGCCCGAAACCGGAGGTCCAAGCTCTTAGGGAGGAGACGGTTCAGGGCCATTTTTTCAGGGTTTAGGGTTTAGGGGTTTAGGGCTTCGGGTCAATAAGGGCTTGTGCCGGTGCTGTCTTTAGTGGCGCATACGTCATAAGGTAGCTTGGCGAGCGATGCTTGAAGTCTGGAAGAGATTGGATTTCAACCCCATGCTCACGAGACAAAGATCATGAGACGGTTCGAGAAAGAAGCAACAAGGCCCACTTAGCGTCCTTGAAAAATTTTCGAAGATACACTGCTGTATAACGCCAAGTCCCCAATCTACTTCTTAAGACTTCTTGTTTGTGCTCTTCGGTGGCGTTGCTTGTGAACTTGCATTATCGCCATGGTGTTTGCCGGCCTCTCCAAACATGCAGAATCTGAGCCTGAGTTGCGTAGCGCGGTCATCCGGATCTGTCCCGCACTCCGAACTTTCGCCGCTGACGGTCCTTGGAGCCTTGAACAGTGGGCCTGAAGCTCTGCCTCTGAAAAGAGAGCCTGAACAAAGAACACGATGCCCAGTTTTAGAGAACTTTAATAAGAACACTAGGCTCAAATTTTGTGTATACACTGTTTGATTAGATAACTTTTTTCCCTGAGCTCGCAAAAAACGTAAGCACCGTCCCGAAGTTTGGAGCCCCAAAGGCGTGCTCCTGGCCTGGAAGTCCCCTGGGCCCTGAACCGTAAGATTCGGCACCCGCTTCCCTAATATAGGGGCCTTAATAGTTAGAATAGGGTTTGGGTTTAGGGTTTAGGGTTTAGGGTTTAGGGTTTAGGGTTTAGGGTTTAGGGTTTAGGGTTTAGGGTTTAGGGTGGGTCTAGGGGCCCATTATAGAACCCCCAAAACCCTATTCTAATTATTGAGGCCCCTACCACCAGGGGTTTCCTTAGCTTCAAGAAAGTCCCGCCCAGTCGCAGCAGCGGGACGGCGAACTGGGCGCAAGACACGTCTTGCGCGATGTTTCATCCCGTCTCCCGGCTGCAGAGTCGGTTGAGGGCTCAGAGTTTAGGGCTTTTTAGGGCTTTTGGTTTAGGGTTTAGGGGTTTAGGGTTTGGAGGCAGGGTTTAGGGTTTTAGGGTTCGGAAAAGCTCGCCGGTGTCAGGGCTAAGGCCTGGTAACTTGCTAGCTACACGGTTTAGGGTTTAGGGTTTAGGGCCTGGTTTAAAGGGATTTCCGCTTGGGGCTTACAGGGGTTGAGGGTAGTTTTGAGGCTTGTCATGCACAAGTCGATTGGATGCAAATGCAGGGTAGTCGACTCTCATGTGTGCATCGTGGGAATGTGCCGGCAGGCCACGCCCCTAAACCCCACAAGCACCAGAACTGAAACGATGTGGATAACAAGCAACCGAGAGACATCGTGCTTCGCAAACTCCAAGCCAGAGATCCTCAGACGTCATACAATGCGAGTAGTGAGTAATAGTCGTCGCCATCGTCGCGCTACCGCTACCGCTAGCGCTAGCACTGGCGGTGGTGGCGGTGGTGGTGGTGGTGGTGGTGGTCGTAGTCGTCGTCGTGCGCGTAGTAACAATAGACAACAGTAGTAATAGTAGTAATAGTTTATGTGGTTCGTCTTCTTACTGTTGTTATTCTGATTTTTAGTTTTGTTATTAGTATGTTTATCAGTAATATACTATTAGTATCAGTATGATTATTGGTCTTTTAGCGTTCTTTGTGTGTAGAGAGCCTGGCCCGATAGGCAGCACCAGACCGCGAAGCCAGGTAGATCCACAACTCCCTCCAAAGCGCCTTCAGTTGGCTTCGGGTTGAGGGTTTAGGGGTTTAGGGGCGTGGGTTTGGGGTGTTTAGGGTTTTCGGGTTTAGGGTTTTAAGCTTTGGGCTTAGGGTTTTATTTATCTGCTCGGAACTTGGGACCTTCGGTGCGGGAGCCGAGGCAACCGCGGATTGGTTCACTGGGGTCTTGCTGCTCTTCGAGATCCAGATCGGTACCCGGCTCTGAACCGGTTTAGGGTTTAGGCTTTAAGGGGCTTTGCTGAGTGAGGCGATTAGAGGGCGATCATAAATAGACGAATACTGATAGTACACTAACGGTACGATAGTTAGCAGTAAGGGGTCTGGGATGAAGCACAGAAGGCCCTCTGTTGCGCCCAAGTGCTCACTGTCCGGACCAGGCGTAATCCACAAGAGACTGGCAGACGTATTCCTCGTATGGATCCTGGGTTCTTCCATTTCAAGCCGTAATCCCGGCTTGCAGTGTCGCTGTGTTTCAGTCGGTTTCCGTGAAGCTCGTTTTACATGGAAGATTGGCGCGGCAAACAAGGGCTTGAAGCTCAGGCAAGGACGTGCCGTTCGATTGCCTCGAGGCGTCACCACACGCGAGCCTTGAATGAACGATTGTGGGAGCGCTGCAAAAACCAGCAGGGGATGATGCATTCTTGGAGATATGGCTTTCTTTGCGACTTTTGTGACTGTCAAGACACGTCAGGACGTTTCTTGCATTTCTCGCCATCGGTGGCTTTGCGCAGTTGAGTGCTCTTGCCGCCGGCATTTGGGGATGGCCTTCTCACAACTGTGAGGCGTTGAGAGTCGTTTCTGTGCAGCTTCTGCTTGAACTGTCAACACCGCACTTAATCAATGCGCGAGTGTAAATACGCATGACGCAAGATCAGTCGAGCCCCCCTGCAGGGCGTGGCAAAGTCCTCATTTCGAGGCCCCTCAAACCCAAACTCCTAGCCCCCCTAGCCCCTATACCCCTAAACCCTAAACCCTTCAACCCTAAGCCCTAAACCCTTGCCATGATTTCCTCCACCCGGAGCACTGAGGACCGTCGCGCCGCAGATGCTGAACTTTGGCCACCTGGGCTATAAGGGAGTTTCCGATAATGAGGGTACCTTATCTCGGGGTCCTTATAATAAGGATCCTACTATTTGGTGTATTATATTAGGGTCACCTATTTTCGGAAACCCGTCAAAGTCTTGGTGGGTTGCTCAACTAACTAAGCCCTTCAAACAGGGCTAGATGGTCCGAAAACTGTCTAGTAGAGGGTAGATGAAGGGAATAGGAAGTTAGTTTTCAATTGTGTTTATGAGAAGGTTCATTTTATCAGGAGACGCATAGGAATATGATGTTTAGCACTCTCTGCCTTTGCGCATTCGCGATTTGGTGAGCCAACGTCGGATGGGCCAGCTGATTAGGGTTTTGGGTTTTGGTTTAGGCTTTAGGGTTTAGGGCTGTTCTGCGGCTGAGCACCCAAACCTCACAAAGGCACCCCTCCGAGAGGGACGGAACTGAGTCGTAGAGCTGGGAGACTTGAGGTAATATAGAAGCCTAAATAATTACCAATACTATTTTGGAGGTTCCTTATTGTAAATACAGCATGAAGCCTGTTATTTGTTACGGCAGGCCCCTATTTTTGCGTCACGGGCTGTCTGGAATATTAGGTGTCCTTTTGGAGAAGTTGAGGTTAGATTTTAGATCTCAGGGATCGCTGAAGTTGTCGATTTCTGAGATCTCTCAATAAGGTTCACGGCTTAGGGCCCTTTAGGGCTTTGGGGTCGGATCCGGGGCGTGGCTTCGGGTGTATACTAGGGGTGTAGAGTTCGAGGATCTGTCGCTTAGGCTGTGGGTTTATAGTACACCCCACGGATTGAGGCTATTAGGTTTCCAACTTCTGGGCTTCTACTGTAGGGTTCAGGATATAGTTCTCAGGTCTTTGGCTCATCGTCATTCTCATGCTGAACATGCTGATCGCCATGATGGCGACCTGGCATTTCCGAGATAGGGTGAAGCTCAGCAAAGCCATGCTGCCAGCATGTCCAAAATGACAATGAGCGGGCTGAGGGTTTGCGAAACCTGTGATGCTTTGAGGCGGGTTTAGGGTTCCCGCCTTTTAGATTAAACTTTCCAGCCTTGAACTCAAGGGGGTTGTGAGAAACGAACACCTCCGTGCGAGGCGAAGACCTTCGATCGGATCTTTGAGAAGTCCATGGTGGACTACCAATACAACTTTGCGGGGCTCCTCTCTCAGTTTAGTTTTGGGGCCTTAAATACTACCCCATATTACTTGAAAAGTTCCTTATGACACTTGTGGTAGAACATACCCTAAAGCCCTCTTCTAGTTATGAAGGCCCCTACATTAGCATGTATGGTTTAGGGTTCTAGGGCTCCTCTCTTGCTATTTTTGGGTGAACCCTAAACCCTAAACCTAAACCCTAAAACCTAAGCCCTAGACCCTAAACCCTAAAACCTAAACCCTAAACCCTAAACCCTAAACCGTAAGCTTCGATTCCAGCTTTCGGGAGCTTGGGATGTGGGGGCTGGGGGTTCACCTGGGAGGTCCGAAAATAATTTAGGGGGCCTTAATAATCAATAAGGGTTTTGGGGGCCCATTATTATAATAGTATTGGTAATCATTTAGGCCCCTACATTACCTGACCCCAACTGGTAGGATCCCTTTTTAGAATGACCTCCGACATCAGGTAGCCCGAATTTTCCGAAAACGCCCATTCTACGGGGTCGGGACAACTGGTAGTAACATGCCCCTGAAGTCCTTATATTTCAGTAGAGTATAATTTACCCCAAAAGCTTTATTCCAAAAGTAGGAGTTCATTCGTTTCCCCAAAAACGGCTCTGCCAGATTCGTCTTGCAGATGCGGCAAGAGCACGCTGTGCCCCCTGCCCTTTGCCTGCAGTCTAGGGTTTAGGGTTTTGGCCTTTGGGTTTAGGGGTTCGGCTTTAGGATTTAGGGCCTTGGGTTTAGGGTTGGGGTGTTTAGGGTTTATGGGTTTTGGCTTTATTGGTTTTCTCGCGATCTCGAACAGGCTCTGACACGGAACTCTACACTCACGGTGCTCGGCCGAAAAATCCCACAGCCACCTGCGGCCAAGTAGCCTTGCAGGTCTCTTCCTGATTTCTCCCGAAGTCGGAAGCCAATAGCCCTGAGTTTTCTCCTAAGCTTAGTATGGCGAGGTGGTTCAAACCTTGAACCCTCAAACTCGAGACCCTGAACCCCGACCCGCCGAAACGCCCCCAAACCTGAAAGACCCAAAACTCCCTAAACCCGAAAGCCTAAACCCTAAAACCCTCCCAGGAACACTCCGTATGAGCTCCTGCTTCCCTGTAAGCAAGTAGCTCTGGGAGCTCGTAGGGTGCAGGGTTTAGGGTTTAAGGGTTGCAGCGTTTAAGGGTTTTGAGCTTAAAAGGGTTTATTGGTTTAGGGCTCAAGGGTTTTGGTTTAGGGCTTAAGGGTTTATTGGTTTAGGGCTTAAGGGTTTAAGGGTTTAGGTTTTGTGAACCGGACTTCTGTGGAACAAACCTCGCAGCTTCCTTTGTGGCTCCTTGCGGTGAGTGTTGTGTCGAACCATTCCATGGGGGCCTGGTGTCTCAGAGGAGAGCCAGGAACTCACTGTGTGAAACGGGGTAGTTCTCTAAATGAGCGTCCCGTTTTAGTTCCCCCAAAATAGTACGGCACCCTTTGACCCTAAACGAGACAATTTTATAGAACTACCCAAACTGCTGCCCTAGGACCAGAAAGTCCGATATCCAAGGTCCTCCGTCTGTTTAGCCTTCCCTGGACGCTGGGGAAGAACATCTACTTGCAGACGCCCCGCGGCCTCAAGGGGGTCCTTTTTTTAACCTGAGCTTTGGATCAGGCGCACAAGCTGCCCCATAGAGGCCGCCTAAACCCCACTGCGCTACCACCCGAATCCTCTAATCTGCAAGCCCTACCCCCTCAACCCTAAATTTCAAGCCTGTCTGCCGCGCGTCTTGAGGATGCGCAGATTTGAGAGCTCTTCTCTTGAGCAGCTGCTGCAGCAACCGAAAGGGGAGCATTGCATTTGCAAAAAAGCCCTAAAACAGGGCTGCACTAGCTAGTGCCTCAGTATCCACGGCCCTAAAACTCTAAACCCCTAAACCCTAAACCCTAAACCGAAACCCTCTAGAGCAGCCCAGGTGTGGCAGAGAGAAGGAGGACAAGAGCAGAGGCACGAGGCCGGCGATCTGGGCTCAGAGACGCGACAAGTCACCCATTGCAGTAGGATCCGTTTTGAGGAGCCGGAAGACTTAGGGATACTGTTCTTTAGGGTTCCTCGAAATATATATATATATATAT
>CAJNDV010033541.1:0-26750 GCA_905221635.1 Symbiodinium sp. CCMP2456 | reverse complement strand
ACTACCACTACCACTACGATTACCACTGCCACTGCTACTACTACTACTACTACTACTACTACTACGACGGCGACGACGACTACTACTTCTACTACTACTATCAGAAAAGATATGACCAACCATGACATGCCCATAACCCCGTCATCACCCCCACAGCCCCATCGTTGACCTGACACTAAGTAGTCCCAACTGTTTTGAGTTTTATTTTTATAATAAGTAATATTCATGAGAAGTAATATCCATCATCAGTACGATAATAATCGGTGTTTATGATAAGCCATATTCATAATAAGTGATACTCATACTATTCAGAATCAATAGTTTTCATAATAAGTAATATTACCAATAGCGTACGCGTCTTCTGGCAAGAGCTTCACGTCCAAAACCGTTGACTCTGTGAGGGAGTGCTCTGGATGCCCAGATGAGCGCTAGACCGAAGCCTGCTTTCCATCCCAAACTCCCACATCCCCAAGCCAAACCCCGAAGTCCGAGCCCACAGTTTAGGGTTCAGGGTTTAGGGCCCTTGCGTTGGCCGCAAGCTTTCAGTTCCTATCTATGGAGGCCCCCTCGCAGAACAAGACCATGGAGACTTATGAGCTCTCAGTGGCTTGGCACAGTTCAACTGTCGGTGGGCTTTGCAGGGCTTCCGCCCGCAAATCTCGGACTGATTTAAATTTAATCAGCTTTGGCGGTGGGGTTTGCATGTTCAGACGTCGCAGTCGGCCATGGGACCTTGAAGCTGGAGCTTGGGCTCTAGTTGTGCTTTCTCATCTGAGCTTTCGCAGCGTCGTTCATGTGGCGGCTGTTTCGCCATTGCAGCTGCTGGTGCTGATGTTCTGTTTGAACGCTGCTGTTGTTGCCGGCGTTGCTGCTTTCGTGATCGTGGTCGTCGTCGTCGTCCTCCTCCTCCTCCTCCTCGTTGTCGTCGTCATGGTATTTATTTGCATGTTGTTGATGCTTGCGCTGATCATGGTAATAGCAACACTGATGTTAATGTTAGTGTTGGCATTGTTGATGTTGAAGCAGGTACTGTTGAGATTGCTGTTGGTGTTGTTGATGATGATGGTGGTAGCCCTCGGTGTTGGTGTTGATGGTTGTGACTGTATTTATGTTGGTGGATCTCCTGGCCAGCATTTGTTGTGCTTGAAGTTGTTCGTGTTGTTCTCTCCTCCTTACCACCGTAACTTGTCGTCACCAAAGCTGTCTCATTTTCATGCTCTGCAGCGTCATAGAGTGACTCTTAAGACGATTGTCGCAGCCGTCACCCGACCATGAAGCCAGGTGCATATGTCAAAGCTTGTAGAGAAGTTTCTCGAGGACCGGCTTGCAAGGGTTGCGTGGCGAAGCAGTTCGCAAGAGGCTGTTAAGCGGACTTAGAGGCCATAGTCCAGTTATAGCCCTCGCGCTGACGACAGGGTTTAGGTGACCTTTTTACAGCCTTATCATTCTAGATACCGAAACCGGCCTGGCCTCACGCAGCACTCGGGCAGCACTCCCGTGCAAAAAGTGAACCCCAAGTCAGGCTTAGTGCTAGTTTTGTGCCCCGACATTCTATGCTGAAGTCTCATGGTTGGTCTTGTCCTTCCCTTCTCGGACCTCGGAATAAGAGAACCAAGAACCATTCATACGTACATACATGCGTGCATATATATATATATATATGTATATAATATTATGTACGAATGTGCATGTATACATAGATACACGTTTATATGCACCTCCCTTCTGGGACCTCTGAAAAATGCGCATGTACATGTGTATATACATAAATATACACAGTATATTCGATTATGGGGCCTTTCAGCAAGAGCACAAAGATGTCAGGAGCATGATTCGGATGCCGCCTTCCAGGATGAGTAGCTCGGGCTTGGTGCTGCTCAAAGCCCCGGATGGAAGTTCAGGGCATTTGGGCTTTGGGGGGTTTGAGGCTTGAGGGGTGTCGGCAGCCTTCAACAGGACTACTTAGCACTTAGGAGCTTGGAGCATCAGGAACTTGAGGTTTAGACATTAGGCTCGTGGCAGACATGCCCTAAACCCTAAACTCTAAACCGTCCTCCTCTCACACGGACACTGTCTCCTTGCAATTCCAATGCTCGAAAGTGAATTCTTAATCGCCACCTGGGGGCAATTCGACAAAAGCTCTGTTGGAGTGCATACTGCACTTACAGAAAGCATAGTTTCGTCATGGTGTCGTATGGTATCGTATCACAGCGTACAGTATAGTATCGTACAGCATCGTGACGTATAGTAGAGTAAAATATAGTGAAGTATAGTATAGTATAATACAGCAAAGTGTCGTATCGTATAGTGATTCCCAGACTGTCCGAGGCAGTTTCGGCGGCAGGTGGCGCAGAAGCTTTGGAAGCTGGATTCCCACGCAGCTCAGATGGTTCTTTCTGTCTGTGCTCAGACAGAGGATCACCCGCCCTAAACCCTGTCAACCCGACAGTATAGGGGCCTGAACGGATATGCAGAATATTCTGAAGGGCTCCTTGTCGTAGTGAACACTGTAAAATGCCCCAACAGTATTAATGAGTTAAGGCCCCTCAAGCCCTTTGCGCCCTAAGCCCGAAGCTGGCGAGCCTTGTAGGGTGCTACTGTGAGCTCCAGGAAGTTGGCACATGGGTTTAGGATAGTTTGTGCTAGGATTCTTTATACTTTACCTCAACGGCCATGAGGAAAATCATGTTCCTATTCTCTGGCTTCTTTCTAACTACAGAGCTTGTAATAGAGGGGCCTGTATGATCAGAATAAGGTGGATTCAATTGGATACAATCGGGAATACAACAGGGCTTCTACAAAAGAGCCTGAATTCTCAGTTACAAGGATATACTGATTTAGGGTTTAGGGTTTGGGATTTAGGGATACACTTTTACATACCAGCGATTCCGATCCCTACATTAAGACACCTAGACGTTGGCGATGCCGTGTGCAGGATGTTGAAACAGTTTGCAGGCGAAGTCGACACTGCCCAGGTTAAGGTCTAGGGCTTGGGATTTACAGTTTTGGGTTTGGGGTTTTGCATGTCGGATGTCAGGTTTAGAGCTTGGGTTTCGGGTGTGTGCTTTTGCGCTGCCCTGACGAGATCTCAGGTAGAGGATCTGATCGATTTTTGGAAGATCAATACCCGCCGCAGATTCTTGGCCGCACTCGGTGCATCCAGTACAGGGGCGGAGTCCACGGAAATCAAGTACATAGCGAAGCCTTCAATCACAAGCCTAGTGTAGGCGCCTGAATAATTGCCCGTACTGTTTTGGGGGTTCCTTGTTATAATTACAGTATAGTGGGCCCCAAAACGCTGTTGTGATTATAAAGGTCCCTACATTGTCTGCCTGTCCATGCGGCCAAGATCCCGCGCCCCGAAGCGAGATCATCCGCAACCGGATCCCCACAAAGCCCCGCAGTCCCTTCAGCAGCAGTGCAAGGACCGTGCCCAGCGTAGCGAAGCATAGTATAGCATATAGTAAAGCATTGCACAGTACAGTAGGGTCATAGTAGAGCATAGCTCAGCACAGTAAATCACAGTACTGCAAAGTTCAACACAGCACAGAATGGTCCAGTCTAGTACAGTGTAGTAGTGCAACATCGCATAGTATAGCACAGTATAGTTTCGGAGAGCATAGTGTAGTTTAGCATCGTCTAGTCAAGTCTAACCTAGTCTAGCATCGTATGGCATAGCACAGTGTAACATAACATAGTATCGCACAGTAGAACATAACATACGGTTGATGATATAAATCCTGCATGACCCATCATGAGGAATATACCATAATTCTCATAGTTCAGGGTCTTTCAGGTAATGCGGGATTTATATCATCAGCAGTACCCCCTAAACCCTAAACCCTTAAGTAGTACAGCGTGCGCCAAGGCTACAAGGCCCAACGCGCACAGCTGCGGAAGAAGCAGCTCTTGAAGAACGTCTCCTCGGCCTTGCTACTTCGGCTCTTGAAATTCTCGATCTTAGGGTTTAGGGTTGGAATTGGCTTAAGATTTAGGCTTTAGCCTAGGATTTTTAGATGTTGCGTGTAGGGATTAGGGTTTTGGGATTTATGGTGAGTGTTCCGAAAGCCTCAGCCCACATGCCCAATCATGGTCTGGTTCTAGGTTGGTGCAAGTGCGGTCGTCTTCGTCTTCGGGCGACGGGCTCTTCGTTTGGATTTCGGAGTCGTGTCCGTTTGCTTGAAGTCAGGGATATGCCCTGCACTTCACCTGACATCGACCTTGCACCTTGCAGTGCTAGACCTCACACCCCGCCCCCCCCCCCCTCAAAAATAAACATAAAGGTTGTGAGGTTTATGGATTCAGGGTTTTTGCCACAGCAGACTTTGTGATTCGGCCACGCACAACTCATTCCACGACTGATGTCCTTGAGCTGTGGGTTGTTGGGCAGCACATGCTCTCGTTGTCACGCCACGATGCCTTTGAATACACACACGTACAGGTCTGAAGAACTCATCGTATAATCGCCTTATCCAGCATCACAAGCTAAGCAAGAAGACCCAGTTTGTGTACACCCACTCACGCTCTCATAAAAACCATATAAACCCACGTCAACATCCCTTTAAAGCTGTTTAAAACCCCACAAGCTCACGTAAAAATCCTTATACAAGCCCATTATCAACTCCGTCTCCTCCTGCTGATGCCCTCTTTTGCGGCCCCAGGGCTGATAAGATGAAGTCTTCAAAAGGCTTAAGCCGGGTCCTCGAAACTCCCGGCTCCGGGGTTTTAGGGCGTTAGGAGTTTTTGGTTTGGGGGCTTTAGGGTTTTTAGGGCTTTAGGGGTTTTGGGTTTGGGGGCTTTAGGGTTTTTAGGGCTTTAGGGGTTTTTGGTTTGGGGGCTTTAGGGTTCAGGGGCTGAGGGTGTCAGGTCTGCAGTACAGGAGCCTGAAGAATTCGACCGGGGTTGTGAGACTTTCTGTTGAGAAAGCTGGGGAACCCGATAAGGAAGTGATTCTGCCAGCGTACATCCCCAAATCATGTGGACCGTACAACAGAAAACCACGAAAACCCTGTGCACAAGGGTGACCTGGACGACGTGACCAGAAAACCACCGGACCCCTAAACCCAAACTGTGTTGAACTGTACTCGCCCTTGATCTGCAAGCACAGTGAAGGCGGTGGAGAAACTCCACCAACAAAGATAATGAAGACGCCCTCCAAGACGTCAGTGCTGAGCACAAAAGCTGTCAATAACTGCAAGCTGCAAATTGAGAAGCAAGAACATTTCTGTCAAGACGAAATGAAATGCTGGAAACAAGGTTGCGGCACTAACCAAAAAGGCTGAAATGCAAGAAGTTTACCAATCACCTTCTGTCACCATGACGTGTGCGCCACAGTTCACTGACGGTACTGGCTAAGTGCTGGAGGATTCTGTCAGCCTCCTGTCTGCTTGACTTCAGCGCTGGCCAACCAAACCTGGCTTGCAGCCACCGTTTGGGTTTGGCAGGCCGTGTATGCCGGTTGGGCGCTGCAGGGCATTCCCATGCCAGATGGAGCCAATCACAAGGCTTCTGTGGCACCAGGCGCATGCACAAGATTCATCCTCAGGCAGTCCTTTGGCTTTAGCCAGCCACCCAAAAGCAGCAACGCTACCAAGGAGTACGCTACGTGATTCAGCATTTCTGTTTGCTTGCAGCCGAATCCAGTCAAGGTCCGAGGAATGCAGCTCTTGAAGTACTTGCGCAGCCGGCAGTGCGCCACGGAGTGCCGCTGCTTCATGCCTTCGCCCCGTAGCCCAACGAAAGAGGTTTTCGTGCCTCCATTGCTGTCGGATTTGATGCTTCTGCTTTTCAATCTGTACGGGATTTGCGTCCTGAACTACAGCAAGCTGCATGGCACCTGCTTTCCATCTCCAAGGCCCATTCGGGACCCAGCCACACTTTTTGAGCCAGCGCCGAAGCAGACCGACTGAAGTGTAGGCTTCATTAGTCCAGGCGACAGCTTGCTTCGCCTTGAGCTGGCAGACCCTGGCGAAGAGCCTCTGGCCCAGGACGGCGTCGAGATGTGTGTTGCCCCCATAAACCACTTCACGAATCCTGTCATTCGCAAGACGAAGGGTGCCCATGGCAGTGGAGAGTGCTGTGAACAAACCGTTGCTTCGGGTACGACCCGGAAGCTTGCCAATCCAACCGAAAGTCATGACTGAAAGGACAAGCGAGCGATAGCAAGGGAGAAACCGCTCAAAGGGCAGTTTAATCGTAGCAAGGAGGTGCAGCCTCCTCAGGCCCTTGTTGAGTCTTTGGTTTTCGCTATCAGCTTCTTTGCGCGGTCCCGGAACCGAAGTAATCCCCAAGACCTTAGGGGTCTGCTTGGTCCACTCCGGTCGATGACGCTGTACAGTCAATTGCTTTGCCCTGGTCTTGCCGCAAGCTTGAGCTTTGTCTTCATTCTCTCTCAAGTTGACTTTCTTAGAAAATGAAAACCAAGCATTTGCCCGATCACTGGCTTCGCCCCAAGTGGGGCAAACGAAAGTGCGATCATCCATGTACGTTTTGCTGATGGATTTCTCCAAGCGTCTTTCGGTGTAGCCTTGACATTTCAAGTGTTGCTGGACATTTGTAATGCCACTGGAGAGCCAGACACTTAAGATTGCAGGGGCTAGGGGGCAGCCCTGTGGAGCAGCACTGCATTTCAGGGGGTTGGAGTGGGTGTGGCTACCCCATTGCACCCATCTATGACCCTGGTCCCAGACAGCCAGCATCGTGTCAATCAGACTGCGCGGCCAGTCAAGCTGATGGAGTAGCAAGGCCGTTGCTCTCGGATCAAGCCGATCAAAACACTGACTATAGTCTAAGGTAACCAACACCCCTTTAGTATGCACCATGTGATCTTGCAGCATAGCTCCTGTTTCTTCACATCCAGCTCGATCTGCAAGGCCGCAAACCTCAGCAGTAATGTGTTTGGACAACCACTGCTTCAACGGGGCACTGGCGACCCAAGCTCCAGCATAAGCTCGCCACCATACGGACAAGACTGTGATCGGCCGGGTATCGGCAGCTTTAATGTACGCAGCATCATAGATCTTATGTTGTTTGGGCAGATTAGCTTGACGACCCTCTTTGAGCTGAAGAGGCACATCAGCGGCTACACCCCAGCGCTGCGAAAGCCTAAAAAACAATGCTATGCATGCATCTGGCACGTTGCTAAGTTCTTCTCCAGACCACGAGTCGGGACCCGCACACCCGGAACTACACCGGACGGCGCGTGTGAAGTCCTGGAGCGTGGGAGCTGACCACAAATGCGGGTTCTGCTTCTCTTTTTCAAGACTGTCGGCAAAACCTTGCAGCAGTGTGTTAGCAACCTCGTCACTGGAATGCTGGGATTTACAGGCTTGGTCTTGTTGAACCTCTGCCCAATGCTCCCGGATCATGTTAGCTGCAGCAACATCGTCGACCGCCTTTAGTGACGTTGACAGAGGTGGGCGGCGATTCTTTACTTCGGACCCATTTACTAATGCAGGGAAGGCTTCCACTTGTGAGCTTGCGCTTCCAATCAGAAATTCTGCGGCGCTGGTCCGCTTCTTCCTGATTGGTGCGAGCAGTTTGCGTCCGCGCAATCTCTACGTCAGCTCTGCGCACGACCTCAGCAAGGCTCAGGCCTGACTCGTCCGGCCAAAGCTTGCCGACCAAGACACAGATCGGATTGCTCTGGGCAGCATGCCTCAAATCATTTTGCAGACCTCGTTGGGCCAATTTTCGGACCTCATAGAGGCGCGCAAGTTGCTTGGCGACTTTGCGTGAAGCTTCAGAAGCTTTGGGGCTACCCGCAGTCTTGCAAGCAACCGAGACCCATTGATGAATCGCTTTCTGTATCCCTTTTCCATTTTTGACGCCCGGCTGCTTTAAGGAGCGCGCGAGATATTCTTTCTCAGGACCAGCAGGGGCAGCGTTCCACGCCGCACGAGTGGCGTTATGGAAAATGGCAGACATGAGAATCATGAACTCATCCCATTCACGTTGCACATCAGGCGCCTGCTCTTCTAGTAGCGTGGTGAGGCGAGCATGCGCTGGGTGACTGGAGCAACATTTGACCCACTCTTGCTGTAAGAGACGCCGCCATTCAACCATGCTCAAGCAAGGCGGTTTGTGCCAGTGAGGTTGCTGCTTCAACCTCCCATGCTTGCGGATCCTCTCAATCCCAAGGAGGTCAATGCCTAACGGGATATGGTCACTGACAGCAAGATTGATTTGCCAAGGCTCACTTAGGCAAGGACCCTTGTTGCTAACGAACCAATCAACCTCACGATTGCTATCCCAACGAGTAGCTAAACCCGTATGAAAAACAGATCCCCCAGCACTGCGCCATGCAGACGCTGTGACAGACTGCTGCTCCGGTCGCTCATTAGCGTCCCCTCCTGCCAGGAAAGGGATTTCAGTGAGTCGAAGACCTACTTCCGCCTCATGAATGACAGCTGCACCGTCATCCTGTTGCTCAGGAGGAAAGTAGTAATTCAGCACGGCCACGCCTTGCACCCAAGTGCAGAGCAACTGCGCCGTACCTTGCTGAAAATTGCTGCCAGGCTGCTGTCTCATGGAGCGAGGAACAAGAGTCGTGAGGCCTCCAACTCTTCGCGTCCCACAGACACGACCTGGGATCCAATGCATGCGATAGCCACTGCGTGAAGGGGGTGTCTTGCAACAAAAGGACAGCGCCGCAGGCAAGGAGATTTAAAGCTCTCCAAGCGCCAGGAACCCCACCGGTGTTGCAGCAGTTGATGCGCATGTAACCACTACTGGGGCCGGGGTTAGGCTCGATGCCTTGCTCAACCAGGCGTAGGAAGGCCGCATCGGCAAGGTCTTTGTCTAAAACCGGGGTTTCGGCGGCGCAAGGTGAGGGAAGGAACACCCTAAGTCCAGCAGAAGCACGACAGTCTTTAGCCTCAGTCGCGGGACTTTTAGGCTGAGACAGGTAGCAGCTGGGTCCAGGCTGTCTCTCAACATCGCCGTGCTGGACCAGGCGCTTGCGTTTCCGATCGGCAAGGCTTTTGAGCTGGGCACTGAACTCTTCTGGCGAGACTTGCCAAGCTTCCAAGACAATCTTAAAGTTGTCAGGGGACTCGGCCTCCAAGGCGAGCCAGAGCTTGCGCGTGAGGCCTTGAGCCAAGTTAGGCGAGCCAGTGCACGGGGCAACCCAACACTTCTTGAGGTACCGATTGATTTTCCAGCAGCGCTGACAGGTGAACATGGCCAGATCAAGGTGGCTACGCTTTTTCTGGGTCTTCTTGCCACATCGCTTGCTTTGCTTCGGTTTTCTTAGGCGCTTAGGCCCAAAGATGCCACCTTCCTTCGGCCAGGAAGCAGGATTCCGCCGGAGCTTGACTAATTGATGCCCTCCCAGGGTGAGGTCTCTGTCAGCATCGCTCTGCGCCGAGCGTTTTTTCCCAGCATTCTTGTAGGCTTTGGCCAAAGTAGGCTGCGAAGCGGGGTCATCGCGAAGTTTCTTCCAACGTGCTTTCTGGATCGCAGCACGCGTGCGCTTGCGGCGCCTGTGCTCAGTGGCATAGTGATGCTCAACGCTCTTGTCATGCTGCTTCTTGGAGTGAAGATACGGCAAACTGGCAGGACAGAAGGCACACGTCCAGTTTTGTTCTTCAGGGGGAAGCAAAAGGGTGGCAGGGATCACTTCGACCTGCTTCCTAATCTGGTGGAATTTGCTGCGATGGACGCCTGGGTGTCGAAGTGCAATGTGGTTGGTGCGGCGCTCGCTCAACTTGCGGTTGTCCGGCGCATAAATGACGAGATCACAGACATCACACTGCCAATTCTCAGCGTCCTGCTCTTTTCCTTGTCCAGGGCGTGAGCTACGGCCTTGACTGCTACTGCTGTGAGCGACAGACGGAGTGCATCCAGAGTGACGGCACAAACTGGTACCAGCTTGCCGGCTGGCCGGACCAGCTTGGTTGCATTGAAAGGCATGACAGAAACGAGCCAGGTTCACAGGGGTCTTCGAAGTCATCTTACGCCTTGGGGCCTGACTTCCAAGCTTGGGCACCTGCGGGCAGGCAACAGGTGTTTCCTCTGTGACCGTCTCGGGGAAGAGGGAGTAGACACTGGGCGTGGCTTCGCCAAGGTCAGAGGGGACCTGGTTTGCACTGCGAAGCGTATACACCGAGGGGGTGGCAGGATTACTAGAAACCGGGGTCCTAGCAACCTTAGAACACGAGGAAGAGGCCCCCCGCTGGGACTTGCTTCCTGCGCCGGTCAAATCAATAATGTCAAAGAATCGGACACCGTTGTCCTGAAGCCACGGCTTCGGCAAGGACTGCGAACCAGGGTGCAGGTATGTGTAGTGAGCATCTTCCAACACAAGTGCTAGGGGGATGCCTTTACGACTAGCACAAGCTAGTCCTTGTTTGGAAAACTTCGGTGCAAACAGGTACCGCTCCCATGCTTTGGATTTGGTGCGCTTCCAGGCCGAAATTGGCATTCCAGTCTTTTCGGTGAGCCCTTGAAGCGACAGCCCACAACCCCAGATGCTTGGTAAGGCTTGCTGCAACAGCCATTCATCGAGCGTTTGGGCTCTGGGCTGACCGTTACGTCTGGCATGATCGTCAGTCGGGTCAGGAGCAAAGTGCTCACTGAAGCGCTGCCGGTGTTTAGTGATGTGCAGGACCGTCTGGGCTCTGAGATCGGCCGCATCCTTTGTTAGCTGCTCTTCCGAGATGATTTGGCCTTTGTTTTCCATGGCAAACTTGGCCGCAGCAAACGCGCGATACATGCAGTCTCCGCATCCCCCAGCGTCCCTCCTGTCCCAGCCTAGCTTGACAGCTTCATCAACGTCAGCCGGGGAAGGCTCAGAAGCACCATTGGCCTTACTGGAGGTTGGTTGCTTACGTGGGGCATTAGGCTTGACCACGGGGGAAGGTTGAGTCTCTTGGGACTCATCCAGCTGCGTGGGTGCTGCAGTCATGCCGTTGCTACTTTCAGCTGGTTTGCTCGATCTTTCACGTGACCTAGATCTTAGTCTTTCATGCGTACCACCACTGTGCTCAGGCGGCTCCTCGGGCTTGGGGTTCTTTTGATGCATGTCTTTAGGGTCTAACATGGTCACATCTTTGTCAGATGGCTGCGGCTCTCCCGTCTCCTCGGTCAGGTCCTTCCTGAGTTCAGGCTTCCATCCTTTGCCCGGGCCTTTGACGAAGGTCTGACGAGTTGGGTGGTTTCTGCGTTGCGGGGCCAAGGCTATGCAGATCGTATGCATGGCTCCTTCCGTGGAGTCCTCGTAAATCCACATGCCTTGACCCGCCAGATCAGCAGGAGGTTTGGCTTGGAGAAGCCATTCCTTTTGCTTGCGCCTTGTGCGGCACGTGATGATTTTGCAATCTGTCCACTTTTGGATCATCATGAATTGGGTCAGCTCTTCCGCTTCCCACTGCTTTGGCACGCCGTTGACAGTGACCATTATCTTTTTATCCGCATTGCTGGCCTCCGCCGCGCATGGTAAGCCAAGGTTGGACGCGCCGCCTCGCCTAAACAAGAGTGGCTGTTTGTTCTCAGAGGCCTGAGCAAAGACTTCCCGAAAATACTGCTGACTAGAGGTATTCTTGTCCTTTGCCACCCAGTTGATGGGACGCCGGGTGTCTTTGTCATCAAGCTTGTTAACAAAAACGCCTCTCTTACCAGAGTGTTTCAAGAGTTTCGAGGCGTCCACTTCTGGCAATTTGAGGAAGCCTACCAACATGCTGGAATTCCCGCTTTCTTGCCCAGACCACCGAACATCTGCAAGTTTTGCAACAGGCACTTCTGAGCCCCAATTGGCAACATCTCTGAGGACTATGCGAGGCGAGTCTTCCTCCTCGTCAAGGAAGAGGGTTCTGTACTCGGTAGGAGCAGCAAACCTGACAGTGCACCTGCTGACACTCACAACTGTATCAGTTTTGCACTTGATGGATGGCTCCGGCCAGGGGCATGCACTAACATCCCCAAGAGCACACAGGCCTAGGAGCTCGGACCGTGCGGTGGATTTGCTGCCTCTACGGACTCGAACCTGCACCTCAGTGAACTTAGGCTGCTGCGGGGAAGAACCTTTGAGCACAAGCGTCAAATTGCATTTGCAGGCATGAGCAGTGCGGAAAGTTTGGATCGCCAATGCATCTTGCTCATGTCGGATTTCGACAAGATTTCCTTTCGGTTGTCTACCAGCCCTGATGTCATTGAGGGCCGAGTCAAAGTCTACCAAAGCGGGGTTATTGTTCCAATCAGACTGCTCTACACTGGTGATGGCTGCAAGGGTTTCACTGCCGCTGTTTGGCCGGTGATACCAGCTTTCATCCCAATGCTCTTGCCAAGCTGACTGTTGGTTGCTGGTGGTTTGCCTTTGTCCGTCAGGCACGTGTGGCTGTTGCTGCCACTGCTGCTTCGGAGTTTTGGGCTTTTGCGGCTGCTGCGACACAGGTTGTTGGGAGCAACGGGTCTGCAACATCCGAATGACTTTGTCAGCGACCTGCTGGTCAGAACAACTCATCTGTTGACACTGTTGCAGAAGATGCAAAAGCTTGGACACCAAGCTCGCACTTTGGGTAGTGGACTGCACAGGTTGTTGCACAGTGTTCTGCGGAGGGGGTTTCTTGGGTTTGCTCTTCGGCCTTTTGGGGGGCCGCTGCTCACACGCTTGAGCCTGTTGCCGCTGATTTTGTTGCCACTGTTGCAAAGTAGCAAGCAGTACCTCAGCAAGGCTGTCGTCATCAGATGCTGATTGCTGCTCTCTTTTGCGACTGGTTACTGCCGCGCCACTCGAACCACCTAAGAACGAATGACGGAGCTGAGCGTGCAGAACGTCAGACAGGTTGCTGCAATGCACACGTTTACACCGCCGCTGCCTACGGAAAGATAACACCGTCCAGCGAGTAGGGCCGTGGAAGTACCGTTTGTGCACGGGTATTTCCATGGCCATGGCTCTGCGGGCACCCTTGGTGATAGGATGCCGGCGTACATGGCGGGTACGCCTGCTTCCCACTACTCTTGCTTTCAAAGCATACGCGGTGTATGTGGTCGGAGGGTCATGCCTCACTCGGCGATTGATCTTATGATTAACACGCCGGGCCTTCTTTTGTTTAGGCGAGCCCGTCGGGAGATTGCAAGAACTGCAGTGCTGAGGACTTTCCCAGTGTGAACAACACACTAGGAAAATCACGAACACTGCACAAACGCATGCAAGAAATGCACCAATGCTGCAAGTTGCGATTGAATTAGCTTCGGATAAAGCTGAGCCTCTTGTGAACATACACGCCATGATCAGGGACCAGAGCATGCGCTTCATATGACTTGCACATGTAATTAAAGTGTGCCTCTGCCCATTCGCACCTTCACCACGATGAAGGCCCGCACGCACGGCGCGGAGGTTTGCAGATGGCGTGCGGACCCCTAAACCCTTAAACCCTAAACCCCTAAACAGAAAACCACTGGCAGACCACCAAAGAACAAACGCAAGACCATCCTTGACTGGCAGAAAGTTACGCGGACTCCTCGTGCGGGGACGAGTTCTCTTGCAAGCACCCCACAGTGGGTACCGTGCAACCTTGGGGGGAACTCTTGGTTCATTATTCAGATCCACTTCTAGGGTTTAGGCTTAGGGTTTAGGGTTTAGGGAGGGATTCCTTCAGATGAGCGGTACCTTCTTTACAGCTCCTTATGTTAGGGATCCTACTGCTTAGGGTCTGTATTGGGAGCCCCTGATTATCTAAAACTGCAACAGCCCACATCCTTGGAAGCCCGGCAAACACTAAACCCTTAAAGGATTTAGGATTTATGGCTTCAGCTTTAGGATTCAAAGCGTGACAGTCAGAAGGGGCCCTAAGCCTAGGACGACGCCGGGAAAGAGTGCCCGAGCCTTTGAAGCCGGAGCCACCCTCAACCTCCGTAGGACCCTCAACCGCAGGGCTGCGCTTATTTAAAAAGAGCCTTCAAATGAGGATTCTATTCTTAGTAGAGTTTAGGGTTCAGGCTGGCCGTTAGAATGGGGAGGTCAAGCTCATGCGCAGGTTGCTTGCACAGCCTGATGTAGACCCCTAGACACCCTACAGAAGCATTTGCACTCGGCGGTCGTTGAGCCATCTTGTAAAGCACAGGGTGTGATGAAGCCCTGGTCTGGGACAACTAGATCCCAAACCCTACACCCCAAAACCCTACTATAGGGGGTCTAAATAACTACCAATACTATTTTGGGGTCCCTTCTTATATTTGTACTATAAAGGAGCCCGAAGACCCCTGTTCTAATTGTTAAGGCACCTTTCTTTATCCCCTTACAGTCGCCTTAAATGCCAAGACCCGAAACCCGAACCTTGCGCCTGAGGCAAAGGCGCCAAGAAGATAAACAAAGCCTTGTTCAACCTGCAGGCCGGCTTGGGGTTAAGACATACTGGGTTTAGGGTATAGGGTTTAGGGTTTAGGCTAAACAAAAATTCGAACAGGGTGTGGGAAATATTCTACTATACTGATCATAAGGAACCCCCAAAGTACACAAGGTAATTGTGAAGGGCCCTGCATTACTGGGTTTAAAGTTTAGGGTTACGGTTTAGCCTTCATTTCGGGTGCCATAGGGACCTCCCTCACTTGAACAGGGTTCCTTCAAAAGGGATACTATACGGGTTTTACAGGGGTTTAGTATCTGTGCTTTTCTAGTCTTGTGATAGGGTTTTGAATGTAGAGTGTTGCCATAAATAGAAAAAGGTTACAAGGGAGTGCCAGTAGAACTTCTGCCGATAGTCGGATCCTTAGGCACCTTTGAAACCGACGGAAATCTGAACCATTCAGTCCCTACAAGTGGTAGTCAAGCGCAATCACATACATAGCACGAACGGGGATAGTGCCTGGACTAAGTACATCTATATGCAGCATATCAGCAGTCTTGGCTAAATACAATTTATTTCTAACCGCCCCAGACTGAGATCATTGCCCAGATCCAAGAGATGCAATGCTGCCAGTTCAAATCAAGCTAGGTAGGCTTGGATTCGGGGTTAATAGGTGTTTGCGGTCTTTAATGTTTTTTACTTTGTAGACGGATTCATATCCTTTAATTTGCCTTTCATAGATTCTTCTATAGGTAAGCCGCCGGCCATGGTGCTATATCACATGTCCTTTTGCGTTGCTTACGAATATGTTTTTTCTGGCTTTAAGGAGGGTTTAGGGTTTAGCGTTGCGAGTTTGTGTTCAGGGAATCTGTTCAGACTTACGCTTCTGCTGGGTTGTAGCCCAGGGAACACCCAAGAGCGGATGGCTCTTGTCAACCTGCTGTCTAGTGATCCACCTCAAAGAGATCAGCAGGGTTTCAGATAATATAAAGGCCTTTATGCTTTCCTGTGATATTTTGGGGGTTCCGTATTGTAATTACAGTATAATGTACCCCACACCCCTATTCCAATTATTAAGGCCCCTATATTATGCTGTTAGATCCGTGCAAGACCTCTCTGTAGATAATATAGGGGCCTGAATAATTCCTAGCATCATTCCGTCGGGTTAGCCCAAAAACTTATTCGATTTATTAACGCCCCCACATTTATAGAGCCCTTATAGATAGAAGCCTTGATTGTCGAGCCCTTTGATGGTGTTTGCATGATATATCCCAAAGCCCCATTCCGATTATTCTGGCCCCCAATTTGCTAGACCTCCGAACGGGTCTGTGGCAGGTCAGCAAGCTTGGCCGCTTTGCAGCAACCAGTGTCTTCAGCTCGTTGGATGTGAAGTGCAACGGTAGAAGCATGAAACTTTAGCATTCGTGTCTCTTAGGGTTCCTTATAACAAGCATACTATAAAATGAACACTGTTATATTGCCCCAAAACCCTACTCTCATCATTAACGGCTACATACTAGCGCCTTGCAAGGGTATTCGGTGAAGGGTCTGTTTCTGCTCCTTGCCTTCAACTATCTCCGACGAACACTGAAACCGATCCCAACTGTCGTGAGGACGACGGTTTAGCTTTCGGGATACCGGAAGTGCTCAAACTCGCACGTGTATGACAATCTGGCAGAACACAGACAAGGCTTTGGATATAGAAGCCCGAAAAATCTGGTAATACTATTCATATTCTTAATGCTTTATTATCATAGCGAAACTACAACGTGTACTCTAAAACCCCATTAGAATCATTGAGGCCGGTATTCTCGAAGCACTCCACCGCTTCGTAGTTTCAGGGACTGAAGAGATGAATTCAGGTCAGCGCCACGAAAGAAAATGAAGGTTTAGGGGCTTGGGGTAGTGGTTTACGGGCTTTGCGGCTTGGGGGCTTCGGGCTTGGGGACATAGAGGCTTGGGGTTTAGGGGGTTTAGGGGGTTTAGGGTTTATGCTTCCCCGAAAGCATCCGAAAGCCTACTTGCGGCCGAGGCAAGGACACAGAGTAAGCCTCCGCCCCTTGCCGGCGGCGCTCTGCGAAGATGCTTAGGGCTAGCTTAGGATTAGGGTTCGACCTTTGCCGCTCGAGTCGCAATACTTTCTCCCCAAGATGTTAGGGGGGTCCATATCGAAGCGGCTGTCCCTGTCCTTTTCTGGAACGCTGCTGTTCTGGGATGCTATGAGGAAGCTCTGACATACGTGTCTGAAGAATTAGCACTGCGATCCCCTTTTTGTCCCTGTGCACACGCACATGTGTATATACATGTACATATATATATATATGTGCCTGTGTGTGTACATCCATACACCTACATATATATATATATACATATATGCGTACATACAACAGGGTTTAGAATTGAGGGTTCTGTTTATATGACGAGCCATACTGGGATCACGAAGCCTCTCCCGTAAAGCAGCAGACGAAGAGGACATGGACAAGGTTAATGATTTTTTCTGAACTGCTGGCCGCCAAGCGGCTCTTGCAGCTCGCGTTCAGAGTAACTCCGGTTATTGTGTTGCAAGCAGGGTTTCTGGGGGTGTGGGGCTTTCCGAGCCCTGCTTGGACTCAGACCATAGGTCAGAGCCAGCTTTTCCCTTGCAATCGCAGTTATCACCGGCTCAAGCTGGATTGGGCAGAGTCTTTTGCCCCTTATGCCTTCTGGACTCTGAGCCATTTGTGGTTCGGGCTTGATTGGAGCTGGCTGCTCGGAGAAAGGAAGGAGGGGACTAGGAAGCGCTTCTGCCTTGCGTTTGCCTGCGCCCTCCAATAAAATCCTTGCGGAACTCTGCAGATCATATACTATGACTTATATTACACCGTCTGGCTTTGTTGTATTTATGCGCTATTGCCAAATATTATATGAGGTGTCTATATATATATATATATCTATCTATTTATATATTTATATGCACTGTCTCAAAGTCTTTCTCACTCCACGCCCTGAAGTGGGTTGTTCTCTAATTGAATTAGGGTCCCTTTTAGGGTCCTTTTTATAAGGGTGCCACACTATTTTGGGGCGTAAAAAGAGACCTTAATTTAGAGAATTACCCTCGTAATCCCTGAGCCCCTAAACCCTAAAATTTAGAGAATTACCCAAGTACAGAGAACTCAGGGTGAAGTTGTTGGTTTGGGGTTTAGGGTTTTTGGGGTTTAGGGATTTAGGGTTTAGGGATTTAGGGGTTGCCCTTATCATCCCCTCAACGCTGGGCAACAAAAGCTGCTTCTGTCTGGAAGTGCCGTGCTTGGCAGCACAACATTGGATTGTTGGGCGTCCTGCAGCCGTGAGCATCTGCATCACAAACTTTATTCACTTATACCGCCGCTTCGAGATTGCCACGATGCTTGGACAAAATCCCTTGGAGGATCCAGCCCTTATGGGAACCCTTGACAGGCATTCTTATCGGATGTTTCGAGAGCTTAAAGACGGCAGATGCTGCTCTGACCGAGGATGACCTCGAAGTCGAACTTGTGCTTTCTTCTTCTGCCAGTGCTGCTGGCCTTTGCAAGGGCCTCCGAGCTCTGCGACGCAGGAGACCTTCAGAGATGCGGCACAGGGAGGAAGAAAAAGAGAGAGAGAGATACGACGAAGCCAATGGAGAAAGATATCGACGGACCCGAGCACATCGCAGAGCACGGAGAAGCAGAAGAGAGAGAAACGCACACATGCACCAGTGCTGTTGCGATGGGGCGCAGCGTATGTGGCCACCTGCTGGGAAACTTCAGATGAAGCGAGGCCAGAATACGCAGAGGTTGCAGGTGGATTTGGGGTTGGAACAGTGTCCGGACCACGGCCTCATCTACGCGGCAAGCAAGCTTCACGCCGACCGAGAAGGGGTGCCCTCTGGCCGATTAGAATTGGAAGAAGAGAAGAGAGAGGGACAGAGAGAGAGAGAGAGAGAGAGAGAGAGAGCGAACGACCCCCGCACGACAGCGTACCAAAGCCCACGGCAGGAGATGCTGCTTGCGCCGCGCAAAGCTCGGCGCTCCTCCAGCACAGCGCCCGCGACAGCCCCAGCTCGGCAGACTAGTTGCTGCAATGGTTCAAAGCACAGATTTAGATTTAGATAAGAAAGAAAATATAGTAAGATCTACATAATATAGTACTATGCAAAATACTAGTAGCATATAATATTTATCTCGTATTCTATTGGAGGATTTTCGTCGCGCGGTCCAAGGTCACGGCAAGGCGGACCAAGGCGCGTGTGCTTTGCTCTGGCTCTTTCTGCTCGGCACCTCTTCGCGCGACGTGCGCCAGGAGCGGAGGCGGAGAGCCTCTATGGGGAGAGCCTCTATGGCACGGCCGGAGTACCCCTTTGCAAGGATGCCGCCGATTTCCTTCCAGAGAGGGAAATGTGGGCTTGGTGCGACTTCTACGGTCCCGGTGCCACGATGCCAGACGAAACTCGGCAAGCCTTGACAGCCTGGACTTGCATTGCTTGCGTTTCGGTAAGTCGATAAGTCTGTCTGAGGAAACGGTGTGCAACGCTCAAGAGGGTTGCAACGGTGGACAGGGCTGGTGCCACTGCGAGGGCGCAACAGGCTGCCAGGGGGCGGGTGGCATCTGGAATGCCCAAACCTGCGCGATGGAGGTGGACATGTTCAGGCCATGGACGTAGTAGAGCGACATTCTTTCCGCTTGCCACCTGCCCTCGCCAGTCCGGAGCAGCGGGACATGTTGCGCGAGGCGGACTTGCACGGCAGCTGCCTTGACCTGGAGGCCGGGTGTCTCTCGGTTTCGAACAGAGAGGAAGAGTTCCGCAGTCTCTCTTCAGGCCAATGGCATGAAAGCGAAGGACATGCAATGCAATGCAACAGGCTTTAGCTTCTTTGTTCTATTCCTTTGCGGATGAAGGGTCGAGCTTCTACAATGCACCGGAGACGCAGGATCTGGTGTCCTGGCCCGCGCAGAAGTGCTGCCATTCCTTCCCAGCGACGGTCTGCAACAAAGAGCTTGAGGCGCAGACACCTTGCCTGGAGAACGAGGACCGGCATTAGCCAAGGAGGTTGCGAGATGTAGGGAGAGTATAATATATAGCATAGTGAGATATGGCAAAATAAAATACAATACAATATCACAGTATTATGTGTGAGCAGCGACTCTAGACACTGGCAGGACTTCGAGCACAACAAGTCGATGTGGGCCTGGTGCGACACCTACATCGCTGCTCCCTCCCAGGAGGTCTGCAATGCGAACGCAGCCGCCTCATGATCGTCCATCTTTGGGAGTGCATTGAGCTTCAGCATGCTGCCAAGGGCTGCCAGGGCGACCAGTGGCATTGCCACTGCGAGACGCAAGCCGGCTGCCTTGGTGTAGGCCGCGAGTGCATGGCTGAAGTACGCATTTCATCCCGGATTTCTGTGAGGTGGTCGTTGGGAGGAGTACCAGTGCTGGCAGGATCTGCAGTGGATGTCGGCAGAGGTACACGAGGCACAAACTCGACCACAGCACCTGTTGTCCTTGGCAAGTTTCATTGTAGTGCCATGCCAGTGACTGCGCAGGGCATCAAGAAGGCAAAAAGCCAGCACACTTGCCCGGCACTTGGCCAGGATGGTGTTTGGGGAAACCCGGATGATCTGTCCGCCAGTATAAGTATCGGCAGGCGACGACGTGGAAGTTTGGCACAGCCCTCTGCACTACCAGGTGGATTGGCTTGGCCGGGTGCCCGGCTGTGCAACACTCTGCAGCATTCGATGCGCGGTGACTTGTAGAGAGTTGAACCAGCCAGGCTCCAGCTGTTGTTCCACAGGCAAGTCCGTCTGCAAGGCCTGGAGCATCTCTGCAGCCAGTACAGACTGACAAAAAAGCAAGCATGTATATAAACATATGACTATGCAATATGCAAATATACAATGAACAAATGAATGAACTAATGATGCATGGACCAAGCATACAACAAATGAATGCAATTATCGGTGTGTGAAACCGAAGCAGAACAGGTAGATCGAGAACCAAGCAAGCAACTGAAAAGTACATGTGCGTGTGTACATAAAGATATGTATACATGTGTGTATGAATGTATTTCTGTTTGTATGTATGTACGTATGCATGCATGCATGGATGTATGTACGTATGTATGTAAGTGATGTATTACTGTCTGTATGTATGTATCTATGTAGGTAGGTATGTATGTATGTATGATTGCATGTATGTATGTATGTATGTATGTATGTGTATGTATGTATATATGCATGTATTTATGTATGTATGTATACATGTATGTAATGACTGTCTATGTGTGAGTGGCCTTTCTCTTTGATCGATGTGCCGCTCGATTGCAGGAGCTGGAAGAGGGCGGCCGGTAGGCGCAGTGTGCACAGCAGAGCAGAGATGTGCAGCGCTTGTCCGATTCTGCAGCTTGCCTCTCCCTTTGCTTTCTCCAAAAAAAAGTCGCCACTATCTGTAAATTGTGCATGCAAACCGGACTAAGACAGCTCCTTTTCCTATTACACTTTCATAAGAATTTTGTATAATAATGCAACTTTAGGGATTTTCTATTTATAAGAAGCCAGCCAGTCGAAGAAGAATTGAATAGAATCTCCTAAAGAATAGATTAGCAAAGAATGGAACCCCGTCTAGTAAAGATATATCATATAAAAAATTCTGAATATAGTATATTTAGAGGATTAGTCATTATATTTCTTCAAATAAAGATTTTGAAACTAAAGATTAAATTTCGATAATATTGCATTCAATAATTCAAATAGCAAGAAATCTACTCTATAAATCGTTACGGTTAAACTAGCCCTATGCGGTGCGTCACGCTTCTGAGCGCCCTAGCTCCAAAATTTTCGGGAAATTTCTGGACGCCGGCGAGCAAGACAATTGCGTCTACCCGGAACCTAAAATTTCCGGGCGGGGCCTCGAAGGAGGAGAAAGGCCTAGTCTTCTAAATTATTCAAAAAATTTGGGGATCCGGGTAGCTCGACGCCTCAGTCATCGTTTCTTTAAATTTACTAAAAATTTAAATATCGAAAATTTAAAGAATGAATGTAGCCTTCTGAGGTCATATATTCTAAATGCAGATTATATATTACAGATAGTTTGTAGTCTTATACTGGAACATCGTATTTCATCTATTCTCAGATGTAGTGCCATGAGCGCTTGCACGCGAAAGTTTAGTAATTATCTGTCTATCTGTCCGTCGATCCGTCCAACTATCTATTTGTCTCTCTTCTATCTTTATATCTGTCTCTCTGATTGTCTTTCTATCTCTTTCTTTATCTCTCTAGCTCTCTGATTCTATCTCCATCTCTTTCTTTCTATATCTTTTATTTCTCTTTCTCTTTCTTTTCTCTCTTTCTTTTTCTCTCTCTCTATCTATCTCTTTTTTTATTTCTCTCTCTCTCTATCTCTCTCTCTGTCTCGCTCTCTCTATTTTTCTCTCTCTTTGTTTCTCTGTCTCGTAATTTGTTTGCCTCTTATCTTTCTCTCTTTTTGTCTTTCTCTCTTTCTTTCTCTTTCTATCGCTCTCTCTCTCTTTATTTTCCTTTTTATCTCTCTCTATCTCTGCCTCCCTCTAGTTCTCTTCTTCTATTCTTCTCTCTTTCTGTCTCTTTCTTTATCTCTGGTTCTCCCTATTTCTGTCTGCCTCTATGTCTATCTTTCTCTAATTTTCTTTATCTCTGGAAAAATTTCAATTATTTTTCGATAATTGTCGGAAAATTTAGAGTCTGAATATAGTCTTCTAATATTTGATATTTTGAATTTCGAATAGGTATTATAAATATTGTATAATTTTAGACTAGAAAATCGTGCCTCGTTTGTTCACGTAGCTCTCTCTTTGTCTGCCTATCTATCTCTCTATTTATTTTTCTCTATCTATTTGTTTCTCTATCTATCAATTTTTTTCAAAATAAATTCGGGTCTTGAATGATAATTGCTCCAGTCAAGGGCTCGATAAAGGATAGTTCTTTATAAATAATATAGTTTATTGTGAGACTAATTCCAAAATAGTCAGGTGATGCATATGAATATTGAACGCCTATATTATTGTTGTCTCTTCCAGGTTATGCAAAAAATCTCTCGTCCTGCTTATAATTCTGCCGTCGGTCTTCGGCATGGCACTCTAGATGAAATTTGTCGCAAGGTGCTGTCATTTGAAGCTCGACTTCATCTTTGGGATGACTGTCGGTGTCAACATATATGATTAGATATCCAAGTGTCCGTGACCCTGGCCCCTGAAGATTACGTATAAGAGTTCGATGTCAGCTTGTCCGTAACTGTACCGCTGCTGGAAATTTGCGCCTTCGCGCTGAGACTTGACACTTTAAATTTTCTACAAATTTCTATGATTATTGAAAGGTTTCTGCAAAAAAAATAAATAATATTAATATGAGTAAACAAATTTGATATAATCCAATAAATGAGTTTTTTTTGTTGGTTTTGATTTGAAGAAGTTCCATTTTTTTTTGATATTTCGGTAAAATAAAATTTATTTAACCAATGTTATAAAGAAATGATTATCGTGGTCATCAAGGTATTAATGTCGTTAGATCTCTCCGGATCTTGATTTTTTTTCAACCAACTAATTCGTGGCTTTTTATGTATAATCATGAATTGATCAGTTATCATTGCTGAAATAAGTATTTATACGATATCATTTTTGAATAATATATTTTTTTTGCTTATCGCATAAATATCATTTTTGAATAATATATTTTTTTTTCTTTTCGTATTACCAAGAAAACAATTCAAATCATCAAAAATCATATTTATGAATAGTTTCCGGCAAAAACAAAAAACTTATTCTGAATAATTTATTCATTTATTTGTTAACAACGTACGAATTCGAAAAAACAAGCAAAATTTAACTCTTGAATTATGATTTTTTTTTCGATGGGCAGTATCTTGGCGGTTTCGAGGAAAAACTTGCTCCGATGATGACGGCTCATTTCGTTTTCCAATAACAGGTTCTCCGCACTTCTGGAAGAAGCAAAGTGTCTGTAAAGTTACCACCAAAAAGAAACTCCCGGGGGTTTCTTGATGCTTTATGCATGAATGCATCGTATACAACGCAAAAGGGCGAATCCAGTCTTTTTTTTGAAAATTGTGTTGTGTTTTGGTTTTAAATTTGACATTCGGCTGTGCGGCTATTTCTAATAATCGAAACAAAAATTAATACGGATGGTTTTTTGAATTCTGCTTGGAATCCGTTCTTACTTAAAATTGATGAAACTTCAAAATATGAAATTTGTATTGTCCGAAAAATAAAAAAAGAATGGAAAAAGAATATTTTGTTTTCCTAGGAATAAGAAAAGAACAATAAATATATAACTGAAAATGGTATCAGATAAATAATTATCATAACAATGAAAACATTCCATTTCTTGATTATACATAGAAAGGCCACGAAATAGTTTCTTATAAAATCAAAAAACAAATCAAGATTCGGAGAGATCTAACAATTATTTTGATTCGATTCTATATAAATTTGAAAAGTTAAACTTTCATCAAGGAAGCCCATTCCCATGGCCTCCACTTCTTTCGAGCTTCACCCATCGAAGTCAGA
Organism: Symbiodinium sp. CCMP2456; assembly: GCA_905221635.1. Taxonomy (NCBI): domain Eukaryota; class Dinophyceae; order Suessiales; family Symbiodiniaceae; genus Symbiodinium; species Symbiodinium sp. CCMP2456. Next base: position 2,912 of record CAJNDV010033541.1, on the reverse strand, counting down.
CGAAGTTAGAATTCTAATACAATTATACAAAAAAAAAATTCATTCTGTTGAATGTAAAATCAACAAAATTATATTTTGATTATATTTTGGCAAAACAAAACTTATTCTGATTAATGTATTTTTCTATTTGAAAAAACAGAATCAAGCACGGATTCAAAAAACCAGGCGAGACTTTTGTGCCGATAATTGCTGAATCGTGCAAGTTGTAGGTTCTGATTTTTTTGGTCTTTGTGCTTTGCATTGCTTGTGCCGAGAAGGAAGCGGCCGTTGTACCGGCGACGTCTTTTTGGCTCTTGTTCTGCTTTTTCGCTAGACCGAAAACCCGCATTTCTGGAAGAAGCAAAGTGTTTGTAAAGTCACCACCAAAAAGCGATACATCGTACCCAACACAAACGTGCGAATCCATACACAAAGGTGCGTTTCGAACGCGCGCTCATCGTATGCTCCGAGTCGTTGCCAGCCCTTAAACGGCCAGGACCCGCAGTCCTCGTCGGGCGACGTGATTGGGGGGCGAGTGGGCCAGCACCCTGCGTATCTCAACCCGGGGCGTCGATAGCCTGCTTGTTGCAGGTGTGCTTGCGCGGCGACTGCGCGGCAAAGGAGGGAAAGCGGTCACCGTGCAAGGCTTGGAGGAGTCACGCGGCGGCTAAGGGCGCACGTGTTCCTGCCAGGTTGCCCAATGTGCGCCCTTGCTGTCTTCAACGCAGAGAAAAGCCCAAGCCCTCAAAACGTCTAGGCAAGGCGGCGATTCAAAAATCAGGCGAAACTTTTGTGCCGATAATTGCTGAATTGTGCAAGTTGTAAGTTCTGATTTTTTGTCGGTCATTGTGCTTTGCATTTCCTGTGCCGAGAAACATTTTTCAAAAATATATTTGTGAAGATACTTTGGCAAAAAAAAATCTGAATAATTTATTTATTTATTTGGAAAGAACGAATTGAAAGCACGAATTCAAAAAAAAAATCAAGTGAAAATTTTGCGCTGATAACTGCTGAATTAACGCGGGCGTAGTTTCTGATTCTTTTTTTGGTCATTGTGCTTTGCATCGATTGTGCCGAAAAGGAAACCGCCGTTGTCCCGCCGACTCAGTTCAACTTCCATTTTTTTTTTTGCAGTATCTTGGCTGTTTCGATGGAGAAGTTGTTCCGATAGTGACAGCTCATTTCGTTTTCATCACAGGTTCTCCGCATTTCTGGAAGATGAAGCAAGGTGTCTGTAAAGTTATTATCAAAAACCAGCTTATGAAGATTTCTTGATGCTTTATGCATAAAAGACCGAATCCAGTAACAACAAATCGATTTGTGCTTTCAAAACTCAATGATAAAAATATTATCGGAAAAATGAATTATATCTGTTTTTTTGAATTCGTTGGATTCGTTCTGAATAAATAAATAGATAAATTATTCAGAATAAGTATTTCTTGCCAAAATATATATTCATAAACATATTTCTTTTTTTATCTTACAGAATTTTATTATTGTTCATGGTTTGATTACCATTGTATTGAAATTGATGAAAATTCCATTTTTCAAGTTTGTACTTTCCACAAAAATAATAATACATCGAATGGAAAAAATTTATTATTATTATCTTAGTATTGAAAAAATTCAGATAACTCAAAAATGGTGCCGCAAACTCAATGACCAAGACCGGCTTCTCGACCGCGTTCCCTTGCTTGACGATCTGCAAGCTGCTTGGCTCCTGCTTTAGAGTTGCGCGGCCCCGCGCGAACTAGCGCTGCGCATTTCCGCCGCAGCTCACAGCTGGTTGCGCAAGTGCGCGTGGTCCCGCCGTTAGCACTTCTCGAGCAAGGTGAAGCGCTTTTCGCGACGAGCTTGCGCGCCGCCTTGCCCAGAACTTGGAGGGCTTGGGCTCCGCTCTGCGCTTAAAGACAGCAGTGGCGCACATTGGGCATCCTGGCAGGACGGACACGCACGTGCGCCTGCAGCCGCCACAACAAGCGGACTATCGACGTCCCGAATTGGGATACGCAGGGTGCTGGCCCACCCCCGACCAATGTCGTCGCCCAAATGAGGACTGCGGGTCCTGGCCGTTCAAAGGCTGGCAACGACCCGGAGCTTTGACGAGCGTGCGTTCGAAACGCACTTTTCTGAATGGATTCGCTTGTTTGTGTTGGATACAATGTATTCGTGCATAAAGCCTCAAAAATCTCCATGAGTTGCCTTTGGTGGAGACTTTGCAAACACTTTATCACCTAACTTCTTCCAGAAATGCGGGTTTTCGGTGCAGCGAAAAACCAGAACAAAAGCCAAGAAACGAATCCAACGCCGCCACCACCGCGAAACTTCGTCTGTGGGGGAGGCTCTGGTTTCAGTGCGGTCCCAGCAAGGCACTGCCCAACGAAAAAAAATCTCGAAATTTCAATCGAATGAAAAAAAAATATAATTTTAAATATCGTATAAATAATTATCATATTAATTAAAAATTTCTATTTTCATGATTATAATAAAAAAGTCACGAATTAATTACTTGAAAAAAAAAAATTCAAATTCGGAGAGATTTAACGAGATTAACAAATTAGTGTCATCGATGACCATATGATTTTTTTTTTGATAGTTCGGTAAAATTGAAAAATTTATTTCTCCAATAATACATGAAAACGGTCATCGTGGTCATCCATATCGTAAGATCTCTACGAACCTTGATTTTGTATATTTTTCAAGTAATTAATTCGTAGCATTTTTGACGTGTAATTATAAAATCGAAAATTTTCATTATTATCATAATTATTTATTTGATATCATTTTTGAATTACATTTTTTTTTTCTTACTAAAAAAAAAATATTTTTTTTTTTCCTTCATTTTATTATATTTGGGAAAATACAAATTTGAAAATTTAAATTTTCATCAATTTAAATATATTTATAATAAATTATGAAAAAAATTAATTGTT
>CAJNDV010033540.1:0-34438 GCA_905221635.1 Symbiodinium sp. CCMP2456 | reverse complement strand
CCCCCCCCCCCCCGCCCCCCCGCAAAAAAAAAAGACAAAAGGAGAAAACCAATAATTTGAGTAATTCTCCGACCCTTTAAGCCTCAACTCTTTCATGTTTTCCACGTCGCTTCGAGCCCCTGGCCCTGAGATTGTCCAATTTTAAAGTGGTCCAGAAGTCTCAGACACTCGGGGTGCCCATCTGCCCAGGGGTCTAGGATTTGCGACGCTTGATGCACGATTTGTTCTTTCTGGGCTAGCCTGTGCCAGAGCCCGAGGTTGCTCAAGAGACGATGGGGCAAGTGGCTGCTGCGGGAGATGAAGCTTGGAGGTCGTTTCACGGTGTCTTCGCATGGGCGTAACTCCCAGAGTTTTGCTGCATCTCCTTGTCACCATATGATTTATATCAGAGCAGCTACAGTGTGGACAGATTGCATCAGGCGAAGCAAGTTGCTTCATCATATCCAAATCTGCCGGCACATTGAAATTCTAGAAGGACAGGTTTCATTGCATGCCTTATGCACACATGCCGGATAGGATCGAAAGCATAAATCCGCCGGAAGGCAACAGGCAGAGTCGGGAGTCGGAGCGAATAAGGAAGCACGGAATCAGTCGCGCCTGTTCGTGCCAAGAACACGGCTGCGGCGAGAACTCGGCGCACTGCACTGTGCTCGAAGGCCACCAACCGGACAGCGTAATGGAACGGTAGGCGTGGGCGTCGAAGTCGACCCTGCTTTCCATGCTCATGGTCCTCTGAGACCTGGAGGCTGTTGGCTTGCTGTGCTAAGTTTGGGCGAAGGAAGTCGACATTCTTTGCAGAAACAGGTCCTGACCTGCAAGACCGAAGACTGCATTTGGCCGGCAAAAAGCTTGATTGTGCATGAGGAGTTCTGTTTACACCCAACACCTTATCACCCGAGATAGACACTTCACTCTGCATGCTTGTCGCTTGCATGTGCCAGCTGCTCGAGCCTGAGGCTTTCAGAGGTCACAGCTTCGCTCGAATCTTAAGGAAGATCCCTCAGCTTGCAAAGCCTCTACAGTGGCTGCTCGATCCGCACAGCCCCCCAGCACACCTCCAGCCGTATAGGACGGATACGCCAACCACAAGTCACAAGTGGGAAGGCTTCAGGGGGCTCCGACCGCGATAATGGCCACAGCTCTGTCTTTGCCCACTGCAAGGCTTCACAAGGCCCCAGCTGAGACGTCAAAGACGCAGTTCAAGACTTCTGAGCTTCTTTCGGCGCTAGTGCGTTGCCAAATCGCTTGATGGTTGAGTCCTCCAGGCTCCAGGCAGAAGCCTTGACACTTGATGCCGAAGTGTAGGCAAGATCTGCAGCGTTTTGAGCTCTGGCGCAGGCTTTGCTTGGCACGCTGCTCGCCAGCAGTTCTGCGCAATCCAAAGTTGCACGGGTGCCGGCAACACATCTGGAAGCAGATCAACAAGTTTAATTCACAGCTTCTAGAATGTGGGAGTTTTTCGGCATCGAGGGAAGCTGCAGAAGAGCCGCGACTCAGACAGGAGGTCTCAATTTGTGATGTTGCGCCTAGGCTGTCTCTGCTGCGACGTCGGTTTCTCCTCGCCTTCATCGTCTCTTGCCCTGTGCTGGTTCTCTGGGTGCCTGGGCGATGAGCTGTGCAAGGGTACATGATGGAACATGCATCAGTCGAGCTTGCTGTCACTGTAAAGCCCCTCTATAAGCAACACCGTAGCGGCTCAGCGCCAAACTTCAGAATCCTGTGCGCATCATCGGCTCGGCCAGCGGCCCGTTCGACACCGGTTTTCAACTCTACGATATTCTACGATGCAGCTGGCGCAACAGAGCCCTCTGACAACACAGGCTTAGACCCCCCTTCGTCAGGAGTTGCTCCGGCGACGGGGGTCCCCGCGCACAGTCAAGAGCAGCTCCAGCTCCAGCATTGGAGGCGGGGGAATGTTCAATGTTTCATGGTTTGGGGGAATCGTTTCGAAGGGACATGATCGTAACTCCTATCTAGGTCCTGTTTTGGCTAAGGAGTCGCAACCTAAGACTTTGTAGGGCTACACCCTGCTCATGTACCGGTATGATGCTGTAACTTATTATTTTGCAGGGTAGAGCGCTACAGGTCCAGTGACATGTCTGCAGTTGTACTGTTGGAAGACTTGATGAAGTCATGCAGGGATCTGTCAAGGCTCCTTGCAGAGCCACAGTCAAAGCAGGTGTTCTGTAGTGATGGGGGAATTTCAAGCACGGTCAGCTCTCCAAGTCCCTATACTACACAAGGCCTGAAGAAGCTGCCTGCGCTGAAGATCGGCGATGCACCTCCGAGAGATTGGTCTCCGACTCTCTCCGGCTGTGACACCTTAGCCTTAGGGGAGTTTCAGTTTCAGTGCGCGCATAGCTTCCGCCGAGTCTCTGTGAGCCTGGCGCCCGAGGCAGACCCATTTAAGCGCCTTCCTGACGCCGGCAAGCCGGGTGGTACCCCACCGAGAGATACCGAGAGCTTGCGGGATGGGTCACCGTGCTGCGCCAGTCATCGTAGAACTGTATGCACAGGGTTTGGGCAAGCCGGTTCGGGGTGGAGTGTGACTGGCGCGGGGCCTTCTTAAAGCATGCAAGCTTGTCTTGTCAGGTTTCAACGATCTCTATCCTACCCTCGAGCGGCCACTTGTCAAAGTTTCCAGGTCTACGGGCTGGAAAGGGACGTTTCTGCAAGGAAAGCAGAGATGCTGTCCGAAAGATCGCCACCGGTCCACTTGTGCACCAGAAGCCATAGCGGATAAAGCGGCAGATTTTCTGCGCAAGCCAAGGATCACCGACAGCACTTTCGGCACAGTGTTCCACTGCAATGGACGTTCCCACGAGTGGCTGGATTGCAGCACAGGTGTGTCATAAGGGCGCAACGTGGCACTTTGCACAAAGTCTGCCAAGCGTTGCAAGTGTTGCTTTCGGCTCACATGGCTTTCTGAGAAGGCGGAGCGTCGTGAAGATCGTACGCAGAAGAGCCGAAGCCTTGGTCCGGCCTGCGGGACTAGGGCTAGCGGAGTAGTGGTTTGAGGCGGTTCGCAGGACTGGCCGGGCTTCCTCAGTCGGATGAGGTAGAGCGCCGCAGCGTTTTGTCAGTCTTCTTTGCCTCATTGCCAGGGTGATAGCGTGCTGCACAAAGCAACTGTGAATCATGCTCTGAATGCCTGACCTGTCAAGCCGGTGATAATTGCTAGTTGCCCCCCGCGTCGCAAATCCGATGCCGAGGAGCATCCGTTGCTGAAGCAACGCCGGCAGCGCACAACGGAGACAGAGGACAAGTTTTGGAAAGTGTGAACCTCCTACTCGTACCTGGTTCTTTCTACTTCAGCAGGTTCGAGGCAGGCACGAGCAGAACCGAGCAACAGCAAGGCACATGTGGACTTCGGGGAAGCCGACCCGCCATATTGGGGCCAGGATCCCGAGCAGAAGAACGGACTGCGTTGCAGATGCAGAACGCAAGGGAAGGGATCGAACGCTAGAAAATCGCAACCTTTAACGCTTTGCCGAAGTCCTGAAGCATCTTCAGGAGTTCTGGCGGTACATGTCGAAGCTCCAAGCGCTGCGCCACGAAAATGTCGTGCGCTACACGGATTTCTATGCCGCACCTCGCTTGCACTGACAGGGCTCTTGGCAGATAAGCCCGGTCTCTCAAAGTCTTTCGTCCAGGATCGTGGAAGGGAGTTCCCAAGCAGAACCAAAAGCTGACAAAGTTTTCGCAGAGAAGCAGGTTGTCAGTCTTCCGTTGATGAGCATCCATCGACTTCCGGTCGTGTCAAGCTGCTTTGCGAGCCTTCCAGCCTGCAAATCATTTCGAGTATTGCAGAGACTGTATAGCTAGTTGAGATTTGAGAGGCAAGGTCTTTTTGTTCTCGGAGTGGTTGTCTGCTTCCAATCACCTGAACTTGATGCGTTGACTTTCCCTTTCGAATGTCTCACATTCCGGTCCGGTCGTTTGGACAGAATCTTTTCTGTAAGTGCAGTAGCGTGCCGGCCGCTGATCATTCCCCGGTGATGCATCTAGAAAATTCTAGAAAAGCGCAGCATGATGAAGTGCCTACAATGCAGGAGGCTTATTGTTTGTAGGACGCGTCGGGCGGGTCGGTGAGGTGATGTAGACCCCAGATTAAACGACCCGTGTTTGGTGTTTGAAGGATGCAAATGGATTTGGGGATCCTTATGATAAGCCTGATCAGGGGATCCACTGTGAAAATGCAAGCTTGCTAAACTCAGCAGCCGAGAGCTGGCTGTTTCTGAGTAGCTCCTACAAGGGGTCGCGTTAAGTGCAAAGACAGTTTGATTGAGGTAGCATCTGGTTCCTGCGTCCAAGTGTCATTTGCACAAGATGCTCGCGGCCCGCATGCGGTGCATACTCTTGTGCTGGCGTCCTCCTCTTATTTGAGGAGGATTCGTGTGAGACGCGCTCAACGGGCCAGGATTCATTGTAAATAATACAATACCACTTGGACCATTTTTGGCGGTCCAAGACTCAATAGTACTTGAAGGAAAGGATTCGGGGGTTGTTCGAGATCCTGAAAGCTTACGTGTCATGGTCCCGCCAGTTCTTGAGTAAAGCAATTTTCGCGCCGGTCCTGGATCTGGTGGTCTCCTTTTTTCTGCAGGTCGGTCTCCTCGGTCTTTTGGTGGGTTGTTGTCTTGGTCGTGTTCTGGATGGTGCCCTGTACATGGAGTACACAATAGTACACATGTAGTGCACGAAATGCTTCCAAAAAGCGGCGTAAATGCTGCAAAAGCACGATGGCAACTAGTCAGTTGCGACATATCCCTCAGCATAGCGAATCAACGGCCCGGCGGTGGTGCCTTCCTGGACCTAGTGGCATGCCTCTCTAGCATAGAGGATGCAGCAGTCGCCATGACTGCACTTGAGATACAGGATGCGTTGCTTTGGACACTTGGTTTCTTGATTTGGGTCTGCCGAGTGTCGTGACTTCGTGTAACAGGCTGGCGGCGGGTGCTTACAGCCCAGAGTTCGTCGGCACATTCATGTTGAACATTTTGCATGCAGCTCTTGAGCATGATCAAGTTATTCTCTCCAGACCCCAGGTTGGCAGCGAACATGTATTAGGTCCAGGTCGGACGGGCCGTGAAGGTGACCCCGAATGTCCGTCCCAGGACAGCAGCTCCTTCTACTTTGTCATGGAATGTTGTGCGGGACGAACGCTGCTGGAACACCTGCTGGTGACTGTGCTTGCAAGCAGAGATCTGCGAATTGGAGCAGGGTACCGGCACAGCGCAATCGCCGTAGTCTACACTCGGGGTTCGGAAGGAAGGCCAGAGAAGCCTAGTGTAAGCTGGGCTCTCTTGGGACTACAAGGTTCTTCACCGCACCGTTGCGCTGCTCTCACAAGCCCATGTGCCACTTTTCTTACGGATTAAACGAATCGAAACCAGGTTGTCCCTTCGTGGCAAGAGTCCCGCGTGCGACAGCTCATGAGACAGCTCCTGCAGGCTTCGGAGTTTCTGCGTCAAGCTTTTCTTTCTCATCGGGGCTGTTTGTTGAGTTGAGCTCGGCAGTGACTACAAGAATACGGAAGTCCACAGCTGTAGTAGACCGCCAGCTTCGGCTCGCGGTTTAGCTGCTGCCAAGTTGTTCTCCTGGGGATACCACCACCTCTCTGAAAAACCCTATGGTCGTAGCTCGGGAATGCTAAACCAGTGCACCTGGCCCAGAAGCTTCGTAGCTTCTGGCTTCGAGCCATCTCGTGATAACAGTTATCTGTCATCTTCGCGCAGCACTCCTCTGACACTCTGTTGGAAGTGTCCACATGCAAGTTGAATCGTTACTACCGGTTCTTGGTACACCTGAGAAAGCTTTAGGAACCATAGCGATAGGCGGTGAAGATGCTAAAGCAAAGGGTCACGAATCGCACATTGCCTTCTTTTTGCGAAGAGTCTCTAATCAATCCAAGAGTCAAGGAGTGCATAGCATACCGTTTTAAGCAGGGCCCATCTTGTGGGTGTACACCAGCACTGTTGTAGTCTGTCGCGCTGTTGCCTGACCCCCAGAACGTGAAAAGCGAGCTTAGAACATCTTAGAGCTGGCTGCATCCGAAGTACATTGCAGTAGTGCCAGCTTCCACAAAATCTCTCTAGTTAGCATTGCTACCGCCCTGGAACCCTAGGCCCTATAGACAAGCCTCGGTGATTTCTTTTCGAGCGAGCGAGCACATGCGTGCTTGTGGTCGTGCGGGGCCAAAGCTGAGTGGGAAATCAGGGGTAGCTGCCGTTGTTCGCAGCTTGTCATCACTTGCTCAGCTGGACTTCCTTGGTAATGCCTCCCTTCAGGGACCAAAAACACAATAATTACCAGGTGGGCCTCAAAATCTTCAGACAACGGCGGCATTGCAACCCGACTCTCTTCTCGCAGGCGCTGCATTACATCCATCAAATGGATGTGATTCACCGCACCTTGGCGAAAGCCAGGCTGGAGTAGCTGCAGACCTTCCGGAGTGAAGAAGAGATGAATCATGGACAGCGGAGACGCTCTGAACACATATTCCGCAGGAGTTAGTTCGGGGGCTGCTTTCCACAGGATCGAGCCATCTACTCCATGGGCATTTCTGGAAACGTGCTGACAAACCGAGGCGACGTGAAGCTCGAGAACCTTATGGTCCTCGACCGCTCCTTGGAAGGTGCCCAGGGCAGGGATCCGGAGCTCATGGGGCGCCAAGTGAGTGCCAAGTGGCTTTGACCTTCTCGGGACCCGTTTCAGCCGCACGCCACATCCGCTTTGATCCCAAACTCCGATTTAGGGGGGGCGAGTGAGGCCCCGGGCCCCGCCTCGCAGGCCCACTGATGAAGCTCTTGGACTTTGGGCTCGGCTGCCGGGGAACGGGCGCCGGAGCGATGGGGCGCCTCGGCAACAGCTCAGACAGCAGCACCGTGCCAGCACCGCGCTGACCGGGCTCCCGAGCGTGGCATCGGACAGTTTTGTCGACTCTGCCCTGCAAGGTTTGTAAATGGCTCATTCGCGGCCTGAAGCTCTGCATCAGTTTCCCTCCGCCTTTAGGTTTGGGGTAGCGCTTTGCTTGACTGCGGCTTACAGTAGCTGCCGAATCTTGATCGTCAACCGCGTTTGTGAAAGAATCTGTTGCGATACGGCACCTGTGTTCGCATCTGAGGACACTGGGCTACATGGCACCGGAGGTGCCAGGAACCCGGCCGGTTCAGTTTGGTGTCACGAGAGAGCAGTGAACCTGCCATGGCGTCATATGGTGAAGACGGCGAAGGTAGCGATGCAGGATGCACAGGTTGAACCCAGAAGGGCAGTCAGGCATGACGGATAGTGAGGTTTAGGGAATCCGTGCAGCCTCAAAGAGCCTGTCACAGATTGAACATGAGCACCTCTGTTTGTACTTGTAGGATGAGTTGCCTCTTTCATTTGCGGAAACAAGCCAAGGCTACAAACCCAACAGCCGCCCTGATATCCTACATTATTTCGAAAACTCTGGCATTGCTTTCTGAGGTTTGGCCCCAGCTCTTACACCAACAGTGTCGACCTGTTCTCTGCCGGTGTCGTGATGCACATCTGCTTTACGGGAAGGCACCCTGGGTGCCAGAACCAGCTTCGTGCGGAATAGTGCAAGTGAAGGCTGTAGAGTGCATTCCTGATCCATCATGACTCTGCAAGGGGTCTCCGGGATACTACGCGATGGTGGCGATTTGCTTTCTTCCAGTGCTACTGTAGCACCGGATTTCGAGAAGAGTCATTTGAACGACGATCCACACGCAAAACGAGACACTGACTTCAATCGCGAGGCCGGCATTTCCACCTGTCACCTACCGCACCTGGGAGGACCTCTGGGGAAAGGGTCGCTCCGGCTTCTATGCGCTAAGACGTGCAAGCAACATGGGCTCTATTTTGTTCCCAGGCAGCGCAGCCAATACACGCTCTAGTTTTCTCCCAAGCAGCACTCGAGCGTCCTTTTTTGAAGGATTTCCAACATTCTTGACACCCTTTGTCTCCCCTTCATGTGTGTGGTTTGCTTGGCTTCCTTGTCTCCCTTCATGTAGCTTTGGCCGGGTTCATGGCTTCCTTCTTGACTCATTCTCCCTGTGTCTCCCTTAGTGTGGGTCGACTTTGCCGGTTTCGGGCTTGGCTCGTAGACGTTGTCCAAGCTGATCCGTCCTTGTCTCCTTCTCCTCTAGTAGGCCTAGTAGGTGTAGGATCTGAGGGGGCTTCGGACTTCGGAGGTGTAGTTCAGCATTCCCAGGTTCCACTATTGGGATCCCCACCTCCGCACAGCCTCTGATGAAGCCTGCGATTGGCCATTGTACTCATGATCACTCGGTCATGCAGCGTATGTAGCTGCCAACTTAGCTTCCAGGACCACCACAGGGCACTCTTGGCCGGCCCAGATCTGCATCAGAAGCCTTTGCACAAGGTCAGAGGAGGGTGGTTTCATCTCACATCAGCAGATTGATGTTGTGGAAATCCGAACGCTAGCCATGCGCCGGCTCTGTTCTGTGCTTACTCTTCTAGTGCAGTGGCCCAGTTGCTCTGTCCACATCCACGTAAAGTCATTGTCCACATCGCATCCTTCCCTCGGAGCCTGAAGCTGCAAGTTGACGTTCAAGGCCCCGCTTTCACGGGTTTAGAGTTTAGGGTGACCCAACCTCAAATGCAGAGGCAGACCAAGCTTCGAACGCCTGCCAGGTTTCTTCGGCTGGGCGAGAGGCCGCATGCGAATAATTCCGAATAACTATATGCTGGAACACCGGTTCCTGGATTGAAAAGTTCGTTGTCACAAGACACCGGCTCCAAGCCACAAATCTACAGCAACCTAGCCCCCCAAGGGCCATTTAGTTGACAGCACGACAATTTGGCGGTGACCAGCGTGGTGCCCTCTCAACTCGAGGGTTTCGTGGCAAGGGCAACACAGAAAGCCGAAGGGCACCACAGAGAACGGCCCGCACGAGCAAAGTAGACTCCACATGCGCCTATCCTTACCCGACCCACTTCTGTGGCCCCTCCTTGCCCACTCGGGAAGGTTGGGACGGTCGCAGCTCGAAGCGCACGCTGCGGTGCTGCGGTACTGCGGGTTTGCCTCCGCTTGGCAGGTGCTCGCTTGGGCGCTGAGGCCCTCGGCCTCCCGGCGGTGTACGGCCGCGCAGGCCGGGGGCGGGGCCGTGGCTCGGCGGGGGCTCTGCTCGGCTCCGCTCTGCCCTCTGCGACGCCTCCGGCATTGGCAAATTGGCAATGCATTGTCGCCGCGAGGCCTTGCGCAGTCCCTGGCTGCAAGGTTTGGACCTCGTCTTCGGCAGAGAGGGCCATGGCCTTAGCTGAGCTCTTCCGACCTGCCCCTCTCAGGCGATGGCAAGACCTGGAAGGAGGACCGACATGGAGGATGGCATAGGCATCATTGTCATGGTCTGTGTCGCCCTTCGAAGTTGGCACAGTACGGCTTGCGACACTGTAGCCCCGAAATCCATGCTGCCAGGCTTTGGGTGTCTCTGGCTCATTAAGACCCACCCCTTACTGTTGCCCGTGTGAGAGAAGTTTCCGCGGGGTCTGCCCGAGGGAAACCACGCGGTTCTGAGTAAAGCATGTCCAGTTCATTACAAAGGTGGTTGCGCTTGTCGCTTGAGATGGCGTCCCGAAAAGCTTTACAAATTTTGGTGTGGAAGCGCAGGAGCCCGTCCTTTGGAGCGGAACTTCCAACGAGCTCCGCTTTCTGCAGGCTCGGCAAGGGTACTTCTAAGACGTCAGACGCAAGAGAAGCTCTTCTGCTCCCATGGCCTCGAATCTGTCCGATCGCAGGTCATGGGGGCCGTGGACCCAGCCGAGTAGTGAAGTTCTTCGGGACAGGGTGGTGTTTAATAACTCGAGATATCATCGATTCCTGCTCATAGCTAAGAGCAATGCCCGTGCCCTCGACATGCGCTATCGGGGTCGCGGCGAATCACCTAGCTGAAATTTCGAAAAATCAACAGAGGCTGTGTGTGAAGCAAGTTTGAGCGCAAGGCAACGACTATTGTTTTTCGCTTCTAGCAATGCCTAGGCACATCGTAGGTCGTAGCTCGTACAAGCTACAAATCCAGGATCAGGTGTATTGTGCAGACCACAGAGGTGAAACATATGAAGTCAATACCGGCACACGCCACCCAATATGTCATTTCGAAAGGCAACCCTTCCGAGCCTCTAAACCCTATAGCTAGACGTGAACTCTTAGACAAGATCGGCAATTGTGGATCAGGGCATGTTTCTGCGGAGTCCTCATGTCGCAGCTCAGAAGATCCCCGCCGCATGCCGACTTTGCAGACTGTGCCTCCTGGACAGACTCATGCACCTAATCAACTGCTCAGCGTGATGCATGATCCACGATGCCAGTGCCAGGCTGGACATCTGGGGCCAATCCACACCTGTACATATAAGAGTCCCTCTTCTCGTATCCAGTCGTCTGCACAACCATCCAGGCATAGAAATATTTTCGAAATACAGGTCACTGCCGCAGGGGGCACGAAACGAGAGACTGTTAGGCTCTTTTGACCCTTGACCTCTTGTGCGTGCAGAACGACCCGCTGAAGCAACAACTTGTTGCGTAAAGCTTGCGTACTTGAGTGCTCGTCCTTTTCACGACCTTGTTGTTGCCGGCTTGCTTGTCGAGTCTATTGATCTGCTTGCCGGTTGTCTGCTCTGAGAGACGGGAAAGGAACGGGCCACATTGCCAAGGCAATCCGAGAAAGGCACCCAAACTTCAAGCTAATCCGACCCTCGAAGTCGTACTGTGAAGGAAGCACCCCTCACCATAAACTTGACATCTAGACTTGCGATTACAGTCGGAAGGACCTGCCAGCCGTCTCCTCTCAGCTTTAGAGAGCAAGCGAAGGCCGACATAGAAACATTGAGCAGCGGTTTGGGCGGTGGGAGCATCGCGGGGAAGTGCAGGAAATGCCCTTGTCAGTGAGGGAACTTGTGCCTTATCGACCTCTGCGACTGTAAACCTTGCCAAACCGTGCCCAGTAAAAAAGTGAGGAGCACATCTGCGAAGAGCCACTTTCTGAACACCAACGGTGTTTGCCAACACTGTTTCCGAAAGGCGTAGTCTTGGCAACGAATGCCTCTTCCTTGGCCGTAGAAGCATTGCGCACACAGCCTTTTGCTGGGAACACGCGTTCGAGTCGTTTCAAGGCATCTTGTCAGCGGCACGAGCTGTGTAAGCCGTGTGGCACTGAGGTTTGGAATGGGGGCTCAACGCAGCTCAAGGTGGTGCCCAGCAAAGGCTCCCTCCAGGCTCCTGAGCCGCGCAGGGACAGCTAGGATCGCTAGGACCTGCTAGGAGTTAGGACTCTCTGGAAGCGCGCCCAGGTTATCGACGAGGCAGAAGAGGACACAGAGGAGCGAAAAGGGGCTTAAGTGGCAGGCGGGCAGGGAATCAAACAGAACGTCTAAACGAAGGCCTCATCTAGAAGGTGTGCCGTCTCTGGTGCGTGCATCCCTGCATCCCTCGTTCGATCATTGCCTGCTTTGACTGTGCTACTTCGTCAGCTGCAAGTTGTGGAGCATGGGGCAGCCGCCCCGTGCTATGACAGTCCCTGCCCGCATGCTGCCCGTGTTGTGACGGTGTGCCGACTTCCGACTTTCGAGGTTTGGGCGGCTAGGATTGTTCCTGCGAGGACGAGGAAAAGGACCGTGACATCGAGCAGTTCTGCTGCCGGCGTGGATCTCTAGTGCAAGTCGAGCTGCAGGATTGGGGAAGCCTTCAGTGCACCCGAATTGTCCAAGTACTCTACGAGAGACTAACCCAGCACTCCGCGAGCTCAGTCTCCAGGATGCTGTTTACTCGACTACAAAAGAGCTAAAGAAACACGTACCCCGGACATGTTCCCTAGAGGCGCAAGAGGTGTGTAGGTTCGGACAGACCAACGACTGAACGACCGAACGTTTGGCTCAAGGAAAACAAGCGTGATTGCATTGCTTGCTACATTTCCTTGTTAGAATACTTGTTTCTCTTGTGTTCTTCTGGTTAACAGCCTCAGCTCATTTGTCGCTGTTCATACTTGTCTGTGGCTAGGTGAGTCCAGAGCCTCTGCCTGAGCCATAGCTTTCCATATCTCATATCTGCAACTCCGCCGCACTTGATGTAGAGTTTGGAATCGCATCCGTAGGTCCGGCAAGTGACCTGCCTTGAACTGTTAGCTCCCTGAGTAGGCTAGAGCCAAGCCTCCAGGTAGGGCATGCCATATCAATAACGCACATAAACATTGGATCCAAATCGTCACAGGTTTACGCTCAAGAACATTTTACCCGAATCTTACGCAACCAGCCGTCGAATTTTCTGGAATCGGCTGCTGCGAGCCTTGAGGACCTGGGTATAGTTAGTTTCAGCTTTGGTTGCGCATGTCCGACATAAAGGGGCATCCTACGATCACTGAATCGCTTCACGACGGGCTATCGACTTGTATTCCTTGACGTCTTTCCCACTTATCTTCGCAACCGCAGAAGTTGGAATAGGACAAGAACACGTTGGAGAAGGTTTTTTCGCAGGTCCATTGACGCCTGGAATCGCACATCCTTCTTATTGTACTTACTACATCAGGTTCATCGGTTTACTCAACTGCCGTGCGCAGACTATAGGATAGATCTTACTATTCCTCGATACTTTCCGTGTCCGGGAGGCTGCTGCGTATGCCTCCGCTGTGCCCGGCGAGGTCAGTGCATCGCATTTGGGGTTTGAAGCCTGTACCGGGTGACCTGTTGGCATCCCGCCTCTGGCTAGCCCAACGGAACCGAATCACCACTTCCCGACATCCAGAGTTGAGACTGGCTGAGTGCTTGCGTGACTCGCCAACAAACTTCAATTCATCTTCACTTTATCTAATCCCCAACACCTCCTCTGAATGTTCCATAAAACTTCCCTTCAAGAAGGTATTGACGAACGGTAGTTAAGGCAACGACTGCAAACCTTGGCTTCTCCCGTTTGAGGCAGAGGATTCAGAAGTGTTTGCGACAGCGCCTTCTTGTTGGCTTCCGGCCACTGGAGTATTCCCACAACATTGAGCATGCCAACGAGCAAACAACCAAAGGTTAAATCTTGATACGGGCGTGGAGTCAAAGACCTTGACCGCATCATATTTGGCCCGAAGCCAATGCGCTGGAGACCGATGGTTGACTGTTGTTAGTGGCCTGCCTTTTAATGTGCTTAAAGTCCTGTCGAAGCGCTGGCACCATGTGTCATTGCATCCACTGTAACGGCAAAGGGGGTAAAAAAGAGTCTGAAGCCAATACGTCCGCTTGGGTTGTACCTTGACTACCTTCAGCAAGCCACAACATTGGCACGGGGGACGCGGGGTCCAAAGTCAGTACGTCGGCGTAGCGTTATTCATCCAAGTTGCACGAAGTCACAGAACCGCTAAGCACCGCTGGTTCTGTGATGGACCTCCTACCTGAGACATTCCACAACCCACCGTGGGACGTGGATGCCGATGAAAACCTTCGCCACCATTGCATCCACATTCAGGTCCCTATTGGGAGGAGGCCGCAACAACAATAGGCGTAGGCGTGCTGTCGCTATCCGTTTCGTCGAGGACATAGCTGACCGACTGGGCAGTCGAGGCTTTGCAAATTTTCAGGACTTGGTTCTTTCAGGAGAGTTTACGCAGGGCGAGCCGCTTTTTCTGGATGGCTTGACATTGCTTGCACCTGCTGCCCCATTGCCGCCGCCACCTGAGCCAGCTGCATCATCTGAACCAGCTGAGCCGGCGCTCAACGTCACCGCCTCCTAGCAGCTCGCCATTTCCCATAATAAACGCTCCAAGTCCTAGACCTCGGTACTGTGGTGTATGAACGCCCTCAGCACAGCCTCCCCAGGACCTCAACAGCGAAGCGACTGGTTCAGGGATGTCGGATTACAGGACTGAGTTTCCATCTATTGAAGAGTCGTTTCTGCCTCGCGAAGGTAGCATCAGTGATAGTGGGTTCATAAGTCAATGGTCCACCGAAGAGTGGAGGAGTTGGAATAGACAACAGGAAGACAGAGTTTCAAGCTCGGCAGCTTCGTCATCATCAGCATTGGTTCACGTGCTGTCTCCTGCGATACCTCCTGATGCACCTGAGCGCGAGCCCGATGGTCTTGCACCCAGACTCATGCGCATTGACAACGATTTTATGGCTTTGGCGCGAGCGTTGCGAGAGATTTCCGACGACGAAGACGTCGCTAGGGCGACTGCGGTCCCATCTTTCGATAACAGCGGTGTAATCAACAGACATTTTGCACCTGCCCGACGGCTTTTTGCTGCGTTGCAAGAACGTGAAGATATCATCCTGCTCGTTCTGTTGAGGTGCAGTACGGAGCGCTTAATTCTGCAATCCGCCGTGTTCTGCACTAATGCATTGGAAGCCGCGGGCTATATAAGACGAGCGCTACCGCTATTCTTCAATCGGCGTGCAACCGGCCGAAACGGCAAAACTGATTTGCTCTTTGGGGCATTGCGCCAGGCCAACATTGGGACGCGGGCCATCATTCAGGCCGACGACAGAGTCGACATGTTTCGGGAGTTCGCAAAATGGCAGTCGTCTGGATGGCAGGCAGGGGCTCCGCATCGCATCCTCGGACCGCCGTGGGCTGGACGAAGTTGTCCTGGCGGAGCTGTAAACGATGCACATTGGCGTCTTGGCGTGTTCAGGCAATCTTCGGGTTGCCCCAAGCTCCAAAAATCCGCCACACCGTCAAACAAGCCATGACCGATCCCAACCTTTGTGATTTTGTGCTGTGGCACTTTGCTTAGCACTGCGCAAATCGCCGGTATCCCATTATAACTCGCATGCTGCGGCGTTTTGCTAAGTGCTGCAGCCTGGGGTGGATTTCTTGGATTGGGATTATAGTTTCAATCCTGCGTTAGATCACGTTGTTGAGGTGTTGGCATTCCGCCTCCCGCATTCATATGAGGGCTGCAGCACCTTGCCTCGTTCTTCATGTTTTGGCGCTGGCACTTTGCCACCCGCAGTGCTAACAATGGCGTCCTCACATGAAATGGAGGCGGACCCTGCAGATATCGTCCATTTCTGCTTCCGATGAATCAGCAGCTGTGCAGGCACCGGAAGAGTCTTTTGGGTTATCGGTTGTGCCTTCAAACAAACGAAGTAGTGAAAGTAGTGGGAGCGAAAGCTTACCCAGGGCTACAAGTAAGCCCGTGTCTGAGGGTCGAGAGGTTGCTGTAACATCAAGTATATAGACCTTCGAAGGCATCCAGCCCCTATCGAAGGAACAAAGCTGCCGCAAAGCCTGAGCGCATGTATGCCTGCGAGGTAGCAATTAAAGTCTCGGGGACAGCACCGTCTGGTAATCCTGTATCGCACGGCCCGACACAAGAGGTTCATTTGCGTCGGCGTCAGCAGTTGGGTGTCATAGTGCAGGGGGTTGACCCTCAGGTTCATCCCCAAGGTTCGGCGCAAGCCCAGATCGTTGAAAATCAAGCGTACGCTTCTGAAGTACCGCGCCATGCAAGCTCCGTGTCATGTTCAGGCAATGGCCGCAAACATGGAGAGTCAAGCACAGCATAGGGCTTAAGCCATAGAGCAGCAAGGCAACTAGCTGTGGCGAATGATACATAGCTCGCCAGCAGCAGGAGCTGCATGGTCAGATTGCGACATTGCAGTCCATCGCTGTGGAAATGAAAGCGTGTTCCACTGATACTAATAGCGTACTGCAAGTTCCACATGGCATCCCACGTTGGGCAAACTATGACTGAGCTAAAGGTTGCTATATTTATATTGTCCACGTCAGCGGGTAATTCATCGAAGGCGAAAGGGCGAAGGGATCATAAGAAGGGTTCAGATTCTTCTGCAACCGGGGTCCCGGTTGGCACCTTTATTTGATTCGTGGGCGAGCCCTCCTCCCCCGCCGTAGGCATGCGAAAGGTGGCCGACATCATCATCGAAAACGCGCGCAGCACATCACCTGTGTTCACAACTCCCCTTGTTATTAGCCTAAGACCAGCAAGAGGTAAGGCTTCATTTCGTGGTGTTGGGTCTAGCATGGGTTTGACATGAGCTGCCACACCTGCTGCTGGACCGCCGGGTCCACCACCTCCGCCACCTCCTGAGTTCTTGAAGTTCCAGAGGAGGGAGAGGAAGAGCAGGTTGATGATGATCCCGTTGTCGAGCTCCCAAACTGATGGTAATGACGAGTGGTTACGGTGGTGACGGTATCCACCGCCAGGGGGTAGAGCCGAAGCTGAAGAGGACTTTTGAAGCAGCCACGTATAAGTGCAAAGATTTCAATGACTGTACGCTGCCTCAGCTCCCACAAGACAGCGTAGGGTGCAGGTCATGGGGGAAGGCTCTGTTGACTCGGTTCGCGGCAATTCTGCGTTGGCTACAGTTGCAGGGCTTGCGTTCTTCCAGAATAACCCTGAGCAACTTCCTCGATTAGGTTCGTTCGTTGCGTCGCAGATCTCGGACGCAAAGTATATGAAGGGGGAGTTCGGGCTAGAAGTGCAGGCTTACATTGAGAAAGCCCACACTCATGGAGTCCTGCCATCTGGTCGCGCGACGCTCGCGATGTTATCCCGTCGGTTCAGAGTCAACCGCGCCCGCGGGGCTACAGTTACACAGCATAAATGCTGTTAGCGATAACCTTGGACGGCTTCTCGCACAGTCAGATGCAGGCTTTTAAGGAGCGAGTCGAATATGTTCTGAATGTGATTTTTCCAGAACGCTGGCCGTCAGACGTGACCTTGTTTTCGTGGTTCTACGCCAAGATCAAAGCATCTAGGGGTCTGCAAAGGATTACAGACAACGTGAAGGATTCCTCAACGTCCCAACGTAGAACGTTTGCGTGGTTCTGGGAGCAATTCTCAGATCACTTAGCCGAGCTGTGTGAAGATGCCAACGAACGGGACTTTAGGGAAGCGATGATGAAAGAACCGAAAGAAAAGGGAACAAGACCCCGGCAAAGCCGGAGGGTGCTCCAGATGCAAAGCCAAAGTCATAGCTCTCCAGCAGTTCCCGCCAAGGACAACACCGTCCCAGCCATACCAGGCCTACCAGGCAAAGCGCCCCAAGGTAAGGCTAAGAGCAAGGCTAAGGCTAAGGTCGAGGCTGGAGCGAAAGGTGATGGAACAGGTGACGATAAGGGTAAGGGTAAAGGCCGAGGTCAGAATGATGCAAAGGGTCCTCCGCCAAAGGCGGATTCGAGCGCTAAAGCAGGAGCTACTGAGTCATGAGTGCTCTTTCCGAAGGGCACGTGCAATCGGACAACGACTGTCCCTGTTCGCACGAGACTGGAGGAAGTGGCAAACCCAAAGGGGCCACATCTTGCGCTGCAGTAGCGCTATAATGTTGCCAGCGACAGCATCCCCTGGAAGGGTAGTTAGCAAAGTGACGCGTGTTGGCGCAACAGCCACTCGCGGATCAGGCAGATGCCTGCTGCATGCAGGGTTCAAAGTCATCTGTAGGGCGCTCGCTGCATTTGCCACCTTTATCTGTCCTGATAGATCTGCGATTGCGCATGAAACATCGGCGTCGCCATCCATTGCTGCGTCTGCCATTCTTTCGGTGCCGCCGGGGTTCCAAATATCTTCGGCGCAGGTCGAAATCTGACTTCCTTCGAATCGTTAAGGGCGCAGGGTGTATATCCTCATGACCTCGCATGTCATGAAGACGAAGCGGTTACCTGTGTGCCCTTCACCAGATCCTTGAGCTAGGGGTTCACCACCAGGTACAGGAGATTGTGCCGAAAGTCCAGCGGGAGGTAAAAGACGATCTACACGCGAGGGTAAGGTTCCGATCTTCTCAGAAGATGCTCAGTTCGCAGCGCCTGCCCAGAAGAAGTTGATGCATGATTCAGCACGATCGCATAATAGGCCTAAGCACATAACGTTTGATGCAGGGCCGCATGAGGTTTTCTATGACCGCAGGGGTTCCTAGCTCAACAGCCGCAGGTTCTACGGATCCCGATCCGCATCCGCCCGAAGAGGACCAAGAAGAAGTCGCGGTCCCGCCTCCGCTGTTACCTCCAGTCAGACTACCGAAGGAGCGGCCGATTCTGAGGTGAGCGAGATGATTTTCCTCAACGACAAAAGCTTCTTAAGGAAGCGCTAAGCGTCGCTCACCAATTGTCACACTTCCCGGAAAACGCAGCATGTCGCGTGTACCGCAAGCGGGTTGTGCCTAAGATATCGGTCGGATCCATAGCCGACCGAGGTCAGCTACTTGACGTCGCCAAGTTTGATGAACGGATTATAATCGTCCGTAAATTAAAGGATGGTAAAGAAAATGATGTCCAGGTATCGCAAGGCGGGAAACGGACACGGTCTCGAGAAACCTTCTGCTATGACTAGGCCCGACGTATGACCAAACAACTGTCATGTGTAAATCGGACCAGGCACCTGAAATCCATACCGGGCTTTAAGAACTTACTTGTGAGTTTGAGCCTGTGTGCAGATGCGATCTTTCGGGTTGAGGATCAGTCCGGAGATTCCCCATGCCCCGTGCCAGGATTGAACGCATAAAGAGTCCTGCAATGTTTGACCCAAGACGTTGGCATCATTCCGTTATCACCGGCAATCCTAGTCAAAGATTCACAGTGGTTGCCTTCAGCATCAAAACATGAGTCTTGATGACCGACACACGCTATGCGGTTTTAGGATTTGAGCTGCAGTGGCCGTGGACAGATGTAGATGTACATACACTGATCTGTACAGGCCGAAGCTTCGGATATGTCCTAAAGGGGGGAGCTAAAAAAACACGTGCCCAGGACATGTTCCTTAGAGGCGCAATAGGTGTGTAGATTAGGACAGACCAAAGACTGAACAACCGAACATTTGGCTCAAGCAAAACAGGCGTGATTGCATTGCTTGTTACATTTCCCTGTTAGAACACTTGTTTGTATTTTGTTTGTCTGAAAGGAGTCAATTCGTCAATGAGGGGGTGTCGCAGCTTCAAAGATAGGATCTCTTCTGGGCTGTTGCAGTTTAGGTAGGCGGCTCAGGCACTTCAACCTTCCAACTCGTCTCCGGTGCATAAGGTTGGTTCGGCACATGGACATCCCCGTGCAGGGTGCTTAGGAAGTGCAATGCAACAAAGATGGGAGTTTCCACGCATCGGGACGTTGAAGAAGGGAAGAAATCACACAAGCTGTTAGCTGCTGGGGCGTCGCTCGTGAATCTTGCCTGCTGACGTACGGTTCATCCTGCGAGCACAAGGTCGAGTTTCAACCGGCAAACTTTTGTACACGTGGCCCGAAAAGCAGGTGCATTGCCAACCCGGGCAAGCCTGACTGCCCCCTCGTGGTCGTCTCCAAAGGCTTTGAGGTCGGGCCAGTGTGACAGGGATGTGAAAGACGACGAGGAAAAGGTTGTTTGAAAGACGGTAAACCCTGTCAGTGAGCTGTTGGAAGCGCTGCTCCAGGACCTGACCGGCTTTTCCGAGGAGGAGGTGCTTGGTCGAAGCCCCGATAGGCTATTCGCGCTATCGACTTTTTGGCCTCAAAGTGGAGCGCAGACCAACAGGGAGCGTCAAGCTTTGTTTCGCAAGACCGGATACATGTGAAGTTGCAGCCCCGGCAGGGAGAAACGGGTAGGGAGACGGGCACAGTCTGAAATGGACACGTAGAACATCGTCAGGTTACATGAACATACATGTGAAATACATGCGACAGATTCTCAGCACAGTCTTGGTTGCTCAGGTCACAACTGCCGCTTTTTGAACCGACTGCGCTCCAGGGACCTGTCTCAGGAGCCACATCTGGTTAGCCCGGTGCAGCTTCTATGGAGGAAGGAAGCTGGTTTACATGATTCTTGCTGGTCGGACGACTATGCTTAGTACACATACTGACAGAGCAGTGTCAAGGATTGCTTGCATAGGGCAAGCAAGCTCAGGAGATGTAGTTTTTTGGATGTCACAGAAACGAAGGAGAAATGGTGTGTGAATTGTGGTAATTATAACCTCCGGGCCGTTCGTTTTCGCTACGCTTCAGCGTCCTCGTCCGGAGAGGATGTTCTTCGCGTGAGGATCGACAGCCTACTTAAGGGTTTCGAAGTCCCGCGTTCAGGATCCTCATATTCAGGATCCCATTATTTCTGCCACGGAGACCGCGGCAAGTTCAACATGCACATGTGAAATGTCAGAAGTACGGCAAAGTTGAGTTGACACACAGGCTGACAAAACGAGCTGGGACAGCATCGCAAGCTCACAACATGCAGCCGCACTTCTAGACTATCAATCGAAACAGTGCAGTGTCTGTAACGGGTATTTTCAGCTATGCTCGGAGATGATTGAAAGCAGAGGAGGTGCGCGCGCAGCTCCGCAGTGCGGCACGAGGGGAGAGGACGCAACGGGTTGCTCTGTTAGTTCTGTCATGATGTGACTAAGACGGGAGTACTGCATGCAGTCCCAGCTTCAGGGCTGTGAGTTCATGTTCAGTGCTGGTTCGAGTATATCCCGGCAGTTCTACACCATACCACCATCCAGGAGTGACCTAGTGCTGTGCCTAACAAATCCTGGTCGCGGCCTTCCCAGCCAATGTAAGAGAGCCCACAGCTCTTGCGGACTGGTTGTGAGACTCTGAAGGAGCTTTCTCGGCGTAGTTCCCAACGACCGAGCCTGAGTGAAGCAGTGTAGGTAGGGGATCCGCCCGGGGAGCACTTACAAATGAGCTTATTCTGCATAATTACTCGTGTTTCCATCTGCACATGCGCAGATGTCAACAAATGGATTAAATAAGTTCGTAAACTCGTAGATTCATATACGTACATACATTGCTCGTTTCTTTCACACAAGACGAGACATCTAATCTAGCACACTACAGTATGGTATGGTATAGTATACAGCCGAGAGGTCTGAAAGCCAAAGCCAAGCCAAGGTGCAGCAAAGGCGGGATAGCATCGAAAAGTTCGCTAAAAACCTGGAAACGATAGAGGCAGCGTCGCTGAGAAACCACGAGGCCAGAAAGTGGAAGAGCGAAAATAGCAGCAAACAGAACAAAGTTCAACACAAGCTTGAACAATCCCAAGAAAAAATGCACCTCCTGCAAACTTCCAAGCACTTTAAACAAGATGTATTTAACGGCCTCTACGTGAACTACATACAAACCGTATGCGAGTTCCCCGACCCGCAAAACGTGAACTAATTCGCAGAAATCACAGAGACAATCAGGACAACCAAACTAAGAAAGCAGACCAAACGCACCGAAATCCTCGAAAGGAGCGAAAACTCCAAGGAGAAGACAAAGCAAAAGAGAATAAACAGCACAACAGGCAACGACGAACATGCAGCAATGAAGAACACAACGATCAATATTTCGGGACTGTCCGACCAAAGTTGTGTGTGTGTGTGTGGGTGGGTGTTTGTTCGTTTGTTTGTTCCAGTGACTCCAAGGCCAAATGCATTGGTGCATCAGTCCTCGCATGCGGAATGACCTCTTATCATGGGCATGTTGGGACGTGCTGTGAAACATGCTCATGCTTCAAGAACACGAAAGCGTTCAGCATCACCTATGCTTCGTTGATGTTGTTGTGCAGCGATTATTAGCATGGCACCTCGCAAGGATGACACGCATGCCATCGAACGATGGCTCAAGTCTGATTGTGAAAGTTGGATGATGTGGGTTTGGGTTGATTTTGAATTGGAGGTTGGTGAGCCTGGAGGCCCAAGATTTGATGGAAAGTACGTATGGTCCTTTCTTTGGACGATGTTCCTCAGTCGATTCGTGTCAACATCCGTAGTCCAAGACCTCCTTCTCGTTATAGCATCGTCGCTGGAGTTTGTGTAAGTCCCTGTTACAGTGAACTTTTGCAGTTTGGTTGTTTGTTTGTATGTCGTTGGAAACATGCCCATGTTTTTACGTACCGTTCAGGACATGTATGCGTGTGCAATATTCGGCAAGGAAAGTACGTACCGAGCAAATACATGGCTGTAACTACTCCTTCTAGATTTTTCGTGCATAAAAAGGGAAATCTACTTTCGTACACGGGCAGATCCGCTGCTGCGTCATGCACGAAAACATGGGTACATGTAGTTCTGTCTATCTGTTCGTGATTCTATAGAAACTTGCCGAGCGATCACATGCACGTAAACGTAACCAAGTGTGTTGGACAGGTTTGCTGTCCATTGTCATTGTTGTTGCTGTTGGTAGCAGTGATGTGCACGCAAATGCAATTTTAGTACACACAGGCCAAATCAGTGCATTACAAATGCGATCACACTAAGCCAGCACGGCATTTGCCGCGCTCTCTTCGTGCAAATGCCTGCATGGGGAAGCATATCACACATGTACGCTTGTGGCTGGTACAGAAAGTAAAAGCGACATGCAGCTGTACCATGAACCAGAAAGACTCAAGCTGCTCAGTGAATCTGGCTGTTGGCGAAAGGCACGGGAGGAGCGCACATGCCGACGACCCGAACGCACTTCGTCCAATGAGTCAGACGACGTGGAACAGACACATGGAAGAAGTTTACATGGAGGTGACCCACACGGTCAGCGTTCAAGGTCATGCCAACAGCAATGTTCAGTCACATGCAGACCCGGACGGTGCATGAGCCAAAATTCGAAATTGTTTTTGATGGATGTAATTGTTTGGGACGGGAGCGGTAGTCACAACAAAGTTTCAGGCCCAGCAACTCAGGGACACGGATGAGCGGATGAAAGTAGCCTATGGAAGCGGCCGGAGCCGCAAGAGCAAGGCAAGGGAAGACTGGCAGGAGGTTTGGGATGCAGTCGCGCAAGCATGTAGAAGAGACTCGTAGAAGGAACAGGGAACAGGTGTTACGTTTGAATTTCCATCACACAGTACATTTACACAGGTACCCCTAAGCACTATGTATGTGCAGTGGTGCACACACATTTGCATCTTCTCCAGCAGGGACTGCAACGGCCTGCCCATGCCTACCCCATTCTGCAACTGTTTTAGTAGAGGTCAAAAGCTTTCGTGGCAGCCTTTTCAACCGAAACAGCTTCATGCAGGATCAAGTTCAGTTTGTGCAGAGTTCTTGCAAAAGCCACCGGAGGCCAGAAAGGACGCCAGCTTCTTCGAGAACATGTTACATCTTTCGCGCCGCTTGGCATTCCCGACTCGAGGAAATTTTCGCACATGGAGGTTGACTTCGGTGGACCGAGGCAAGGTCCTTGTACAACGATTGCACACCGTGCTTTAAGTCGCAGAAAATCAGGAGTCGAACTTGCTGTGGCTTTGTGACGATTCCAACTGAGGCATCGACGTGAAGGGCCGCATGCTCATCGCCCGGGGCCCAGCCCAGGCACAGCTTTCGGTGCACGGCTCCAACCTCAAAACGTGGTTCTGCAGGTCTCAGCGTCTCCAGTGCCTGCTGCAGAGTGTTGAATTTCATGTGAAACCTTCGGCTTTTTCTGCTGGGGAGTCCTTGGCAGGACCTGTCATTACATCCATTTGCGGGGCTGCGCCGCCACGAGTAAACTCGGGCGTCAGATACCCCTTTGCATTTCCGAAGGCTGGTTTCAAACGGCCATGGAAGCACAGTGCCCAACTCCGAAAGTCAAAGATAGTGTGAGGAGTTGCTGCATAAGGCTTTCCTTGTAGCGACATGAGGTGGGAGTCCAGATGGAGGCACTCTGGCCGCATGGCCTCATGTTCTCTTATAATGAGGTCCCTCTTCAGGACGGGTTGTGTCCTTCCTCAATCTTCACGTCGGGAGTGCAACTTCAGCATTAGATCGAGGCAATCAATGCTGCCATGCTGTCATGCTGCGTTAGCCGACTAGCCCTAGTTACGAGGCTTTGCTTCGCTTTGCTTTGGTGGGGTTCGTGGGATGTACATTGGTCTGGCGGCAGGTGCAGCTGCAAGTGATGGATACTTGTACGGTGTGCGTGCGCATTTTCCTAATCACCCTAACCACTTGGAAATGCAACGTTTCATACATCTTCATGGCTTCTTCGAGCAGGTGCCCCTAAGGCACCAAGAGAGCTTGCCCACGCCAGGTCTCAGGTGACCTGGACTCCACGAGCCCCAAGATTCTCGGCGCAGTGCGCAAGGCGAGGGAAGCGGCACCAAACGAAGCTTCCGTGCTTGAGACGAAAAGCAGAAGCATCCAAGCATCCCACGATCACCCGCGAAATCGCTCAGCTTGGGAGCCAGACCTCACGCTTGCTGCCCTAACGGCCCTAACGTCTCTCGAGAAGACTGTGACACAGCCATCCACAGCCCCTTTTGCAAGATAGTGGCAAGTGACTGCGCCGCTGCCGCCGCACCGCAGAGACTGCGGCACCGCGCCGCAGAGGTTCATTCGTCCCTCCGGCATTGGCAGCGGAGTTCGGCTGCTACACCCCGTGCGGGCGCCGAGTTCGAGAGCGCGGCCGCGGCAAGGAAAAGCAGGTTCTCTACAGCTATAGGGCCTAGTTCGAAGCACTGCTGCTGAGGTGGCGGCTGAAGAAATTTTCAAGTTTCGCACCTGAGACTCGTAGACAGTGGCACTGCAGTCGAGGGAGACCTCACGTGCAGGCCCACATGCACATAGGCTGTTGCGGCTGTGGTGCTGCAGCCACAAACTGGAGGCTGCCTGGCAAACCACAACCGCGCGGTTCCAATTTGAACATCGGCATGGCTGCACGGAGTGCGAAATTGCAAAGTAAGGAGTGCATCCAACTCGACAAGCCGCATAACCGTGCAGCCATGCTGTGCAAGTTCCGGGAAAGAGCCATGCGTGAACAAGGTTTTACAGAGCCCGTTGCAGGCTAAAGGCCGGGGACATTGACACGGCATGTATGGAACTACAGAACTTTCGTCACTTCGCTCCTTGTTGGCAAGTCCTGCAGGAGTCTGGAGTCTCCGAAGTTAGATGTTAGATTTCAGATGAAGTTAAGCTACTGGCCTGGACACCCTACAGCCTGTCCAAGACGGTGCCGCTTCACGAGGCTTGCTTTGGGCCCTGCCCACTGCTCACTTCGTCTTCGAAGGATGGACGATTCGTTTTTCGTTTCAGAGACCGAAAAAACGCGCACTCCACCAGGAGCGAGGCCTGGGCTGCCCCAAACGGCCTCGGCCTTGCTCCTGCCATGGGTCTCAGGCCTCAGGCTCAGGGACTCGCGGCAAGCGGAAGCTGGTCACGTGTGCAATGCGATACCAAGCAATGGCCAAGACTCCCGAAGCCGCCCGAAGCCTCGACCGACTCAGCTTTTGCAAAGCTGTGAGACCGTGCGTCCTGCAGGGGAGTGGAAGGACAAATTCAATACTCGTTTAAAGTAGAAGCTATGCCCACACTGTGATCGGCCCCTGCGTACTCAATGTGCATGCGTCCACCAGCGCGGATGGACTGCAAGCACGTTTGCTAGGAGAGCTGTGCTTCAACCGGGGCACAGTAATCGCGCTAACTCTTTCTGACTCTCGGCAAAGTGGTTGCACAATTTCTCCTTTGTACTGCAATCACTTGTCACATCGTTCTTCTTGCATCTTCTTTGCAAAGTATTTCGGGTTTTAAATGCACGGCTTCGTGCTGCCGGCGTAGCATAACAGCCGCACAGCCTGTGAGATAACAACGGAGTTTCACCCGTTTCCACACCCAGTCGACTTCCGACCTTGGTTTGCTGTGATGCAGCTGGACAAGCACCCTTTCAGGCAAAACTGGCGTCCTCTGTTCAATCTGATTGTTGCATCACAATAGGGTCGTTCCCTTTCAGCCGTGTGGCTTTTCTTGATCGCGGAGCCCGTATCGCCTGCTCTAACTGCCTCAGCGATGCTGGGAGCTGGCTTTCTGGCTCTGCGAAACTGCACATGTTAGCATCAGCACGGCTTTGAGAGTCGTATTGTAGACTATCAGCCCCTCTTCCGACTGTCGGGTCGCACTCCTCCATTTCGCTGATTTCGCTGTGCTTGTGCTTTGATTACTCCTTTGGCAATACGACTGGGTACTGTGATACAGTGGTGCAGCCCATGTGCATTTAATGTTCGTTTATCGTGCGCTTCGCTCACGATGGCTGGTTTGCAGCACGAATGATGAGACACGCCCACCACCATGTCCAACATCTGTGTACATCTGTCATGCAACCAAGCTCCGCGCAGCCGCAAGTCTTGTTACACATAAGACGGCCTGGTTCGCCGGAAACTGAAGGAGAATTGGTGATAGGACTGGCCTCAGCGTCATGGATTTGATGGACAATCAGCCTCGTGGTTACAAGGCAATGGCCTCCGTGCTGTGAACTCAGGACTGTGTACAAGAAATTTAACTTCCTGTGTTGCGAAGGCAGCTTTTGCTGGTCAGTGTTAGACGACATCCGCCGCTACAGCCACTAGAGAAGTCTGCTGCAAGAACACGAGCGCCCGCGCTTATGCCGGCCCGAAAATAGATGTTGCAGATGCGTTCTCGGATGTCAATAGTCTAGCTCTGTCAGACTGTTGAAAGATCCGACCCCTATGATCGCTTTCCAGTATACATGACTGTTGGACTGATTGAACATTGGCTATTAAGATTTCGGTTCTCTTGCCTGAGCGATAGTACAGAATAGCCACTTGACGGCAGGAGGCATCGACATCGGAGTTGGCACCTGCCTCTTCTCATTATTCTCAATGCCGTAAGTTCTGATTCAAGTATTAGTATGTGGACAGTACTTCTGGTCTTTTTAGACATCGTAATCTCATTCTGCACTCATGCATGTTTTGGGGTGCTAATCGTGCTCCAGCTTCAGAGTCTGTATTTTGGACTCATGAGGCAGTCTTGCGCAGGGGGTTCCAGGAGCAGGTCTCGTGCTGCCAAATCTTCTCGTACTGTTTTGGATGACCCTTGCATGCACATTGAGCGCGGCAAGAGCCGGGCATCCGAACAGCGTGGCGGTTTTCTTCACCAAGGTAGACAATGTCTCCAAGCTGACTTGGCGGTTTTGCTTCTCAAGCACTAGCCAACCGCATGATTCCACATGCTTGTGTGAATCAGTTTTGACAACGGCATAGGATCTGGATCCTTCTTTTTTTGCAGCGCCCAACCTTTTCGTTTCACCTTTTTTTTGCACTCCCTCTTCACTCTTCTGATTGCTTGCATGCGCGGCCACCAGCGGGCTTTTTTCACTCTCAAAGTTTGATTTTCGATCCCAAACATGTCTTGGGAATCTCGCACCTTATATTATTGACTTTTCTTCTGAATTGATTTCTGCGGCCCCAGACCTTAGAATGGGTCTCTCGCCCCGTTCCTTGGCCGGTGCGGGCGCCCTGCCCAATTCCTTTTCATCTTTCTTTTATCGTCTTTTATCTTATCTTTTGCCAGTTTTACTTGGCTTCTCTCGCCGTTGCATCTGCCTCTACTTCGGACTAACCCGCCCGGAAGCCTTTCATGTGCCGAGGTTTTGGTTTTTGGTTTTGAAGGAGGAATAAAACGTTTTGTTAGAATGATGATTTATACATGAGAGATTCTTTGTGGCGGGAGTTGTAATTCGCATTGGAAAGGAACTAATGGATTTGGTAGTATTAATTTCATAGTAGTAGAAAATAGAATTGACGTCTAGTAAACGTTAACAAGCGAAAATTGAGTGATAGATCAATTAGATTTGTGATATATTTATAATTAAAGAACTAGAGTAATTTATAATTTATTTGGTATTATTTTATTGGATCGAGATAATTTTTTGTATATTTTATATATGGCATTGATTTTTATTTAAATAAGAGTATATATTAGAATATATTTTATAGGAAGGGTTTATTGTGAGCGTTGATTCTATTGAATAGTAAGATATGAAGGGATCGTCTAATGAAGACATAAATAAGAGATTGATAAGTACTAGCAAGAGCGTCGTTTACTAAGTAAGCAAAATGGTATTGGGTATATGTGTTTAGAGTTATTGGATTTAGATGAATCTCTCATTTGCGTAATATTGATTATTAATAGTCTAGATTCCTATATTATGTATAAAGCGAGTAATCGATATAAGAGGGTAGATATACGGAAATATCTATATTTTATTAATGTTATAGATTATCTAATTAGTAAGGGATATGAAATTTAAGATATTTTAATAAATCGAATTAATTTCTATTAATATTCTATAGTAGTTTGATATCAAAAAAGAGTAAATTACGAGTTTTAGGCATTATTTCATATAAAAATAAAAAATTCAATTAAGAATATATTTTTAATAATTGAAGGGAGGTAATATGGGGAAGGGAATTAGATAAGTATTTGAGAGAAATAATTTAAGATTTGAATATATATATATATATTATTATTAAAGGAAGTGGGAGATAGGAAATAGATAAGGCAATAGAATAGATGATTTTAAATTATATAAGATTAATAGAAGATAGAGACGCAATAAATTTATAAATTGAATTTATATTGATTATATTTTTAGATTATGATTGAAAAAAACTCAGTAATTGAAGGGGAGTGATATGGTAGGAAGTGAGAGGGGAATATATAGGATTAGCTTATATTGAATAATATTTTGGAGCTGGAGATTTATTATTATAATCGGGCCTAGGGAAAATTCTGATATATTTTTCTCTTGTAGAGATAGATATTTTTATTATTCTGGGGATTTGGGCCACGAGTATAATGGATAGGGTCGAGCATAAAATATTGAGGTCCTTGCGGTAGGTAGGCACATCCCGCCCTCTCGTATAATAATGTCTCACAATAAGGGAGGACGAGCCGCTGGGAGGCACGAATATCACTGATCGAAGGCGCCGACCGTGAAGGAGTTAGAGAGTCCACTCTAGGCAAGGCAGGTCAGTAATCCGCAAGTAAGGGGAATCCTTGGCGTAAATAACCAGGCCGAGGGCCAGGTCGGAGAGGAAGCCAGTGGTCCGCACCCCACCGTTGCGAACCTCGAGGAAGTCGTAGTCATTAATCTGGGGCCTATCAGGAGTCGCGTCATTTAAAGAGTCTTCCTCGCTGGCCGGCCGAATTATTTATTTTCCATCCGACAGGCTCAATTCGGCCGATAGGGTAAAAATCCTTTCGGTCGACACACGAGCCATAGAGCACATGGGTCCACCGCGGGCAAGATAGCCGCACAAGTTGGTAACTCGTGGGGAGCCTTCTGGAGGGCCCGTCACAGATCCTGGCCTGGCGGTTGTTCATGTACCGTCGGTCACCTATCTGCCGGTCCCGTTGGGGGTCCTTGTAGGATCAAAAGACCCTATCGAGTGGTCTCGAGACAAGCCGTAAAAATCCAAGCTCGTCCCACTTGCGGAAGAGGCCCATGACGCTGGAGGCCTTGTCGTGAGAGAAGGAGGGCCCGGGGGGCTGCGATGGCTCAAAGGTTTGCAGGACCTTTGGCTCAAGAAAGGGGAGCAGAAGACCTGGGTCAAGATCTTCCGCTATATTCCAGTGCCATCTCCAGACAGCGTCACACGATCCGGGTCCAGGTCCCGGTAAGGCTGCAGCTCCTCCGGGCCGCCAGGGAGTCGGGGCACAAAAATAGCATCGTGATGGGAAGAAACCGGCCAAGGTAACAGTCATCCTGGAGCTCAGAAGAAGAAAGGAAGGAGAGGACCTCGGCGTGCCGGGCAGCAAGCATAAGTCCTTTTCGCCCAGGGGCTTCCCCTCTGAGTGAAGGAAGTTGAGCGCCATCACCACCACAAAGAAGACCACACTGACATGCTGGTGCAAGGTGCGGCGACGACTGCGGGACCGGCCGCCTGCCAGAGAGGAGGGCAGGGGCAGGGGAAAGGGGGCGGTAGCGACAGGCAGGGAGCTGTCGCGGTGCAGAGGCAGAGCTGAAGAAAGAAAACGAGCGAAGCAGGTACCAGATTTAAGCACCCGCCGCACCAGTGACGAGGCCCAAAGCCTAAAACTAAATTCCGAACCAGGCCTAAGGCTAGAGCCTTCAACCGGGTGTGTGTCATGCACGGGCTCGCCCCCTTTCAAGGAGGCTTGGCTGCATTTGCTCGCTTGGCCGCCCAGGCCGCAGCGCGCTGCTGCTTCTTCGAAAGAGCCTCCCCCTCGCCCGGGGGCTTCGGAGGTAGGTCGGGCTTGTTTGGGGGCGCCGGTTTTTTTGGGCGCGCCCCCCTCGTTTCGCCTTTGGCCTACTGCCTCTATCTCCTTGAGGAAGGAGACCGCCACGGTTATCCACCTTTGATCGGCGAGCTGGGTAAAGGCCCGAGATGCAACAGTGATTGGCGCTGGGCCAGGCCGGCGGATCCGGCTGCAGGCTGAGCGCCAGGCTAGAGTCCATATCTCCATGGTCGATGTTGTCCTGGTCGATAGTCATCTGGAGGAGTGCTAGGATGTCGGCACAGGTCTCGTGGGCCCCGCGGTCCAGGTGGTCCGCCGCCTGCGCTATCATCCAGGCCAGGATGCCCAAGAATCTTTGCTTTCCATACCCTCCGTACCTCTCGAGGTACCTCACCATCGTGGCGAAATCCGCCTCGACCAGCCCTGTGATATGGATATAATATGAGAATCTAGGTTGGCGACGTCTTGAAGGATTTCCGCTTCTTGGTCATTTTTCTTCTAGATACCGAAGTCGTTTTGGAATATGTTCAGTAAGTGAATGGCGATTATTTGAGTGATGTGGGCAATATAAATAGGTAGGATAAACTGATGACTTGAAAAGAAGAAAACCTGGGTGGTCTCGGTCAAATTATGAGAAGATTGGGAAGAATCTCCAGGATGGGGGTCGGTGGTAACCTCCGTATCGCTTACCGGAATCTCTTCGTCGATAGGGATGCCCATAGACACGGTAGGAGAAAAGAATGGAAACGGCTCCGAATTTATCCTGGATGTTTCGAAGGAGATGATAAGGATGTATGAGAAATATATGATTTTAATGAATGGCTCCTAGTCTTCCGAGCAGGAGCCCATGGCGGAGCATTTTTCAGCCGCAGGAGGACGGAAATTCTATAATTTTCGTCCTACGCCGACTTCGCGGTCTGGTTCCCCTCCGCGAAGAAGGATCTGGAAATCATAAAATAAAGATATGGATCGTATAATAGGATAGATTTTTCGTGGCGAAGGACCTTCCGGGCCTGTCGGTATGATTAGATAGTTTCAAGATTTGCAAGACAGCTCTATTTATATTGGATGTCGTTTGCCTGCATATCCTCCAGGCCTACGAAGCCGTTATCGAGAAGCTGATGAAGCGCTATGCGGGGGCTTGGTACCTGGTGGGCTCGGCGGACGATCGGACAAGGTCGGAGCAGATAGGTCGGCTGTAGTTGAAAGTGCAGATGGCCTTGCCTTCGGGAGGACCCCCGTCGGACCCATTATTCCATTCAGTTTGCTTTGCCGTCGAATGTTCCCCCTCCTTCTCTTTGGCCTCCTATCTATCGCCCCGTGAATCGGTATTGATAATGGGCAAATATTTGAGTTCTTCTCGAATCTAGGCTCTTCTTCTTCCTTATATCTTTCCTTCCCTTCGCTGCGTCCTTTGTGCTGTGGGTGGCTGCCGGCGAGATACCCTCTAGGTCTCCATCGGGGACAAAGGGCTGCCCTAAATTCCTATCGCCATCTGTAAAAATCCTGGTTGCTGTAATTGCTCCTACCAAAAGGGCTCGTCCTATAGGAGTATGGTCATCTCCGAGGACTATGGTTTTTATCGTGCTCCAGCCGGGCTCGGAGGAAGGCAATATCCTTGCGGTCGCGCGGTGTATGTGCCGATAGGCCCGGCAAACTCTGTAGCGTCAGTGGAGTATCCGTCCGGCCACACAGCGCAGGAGGAACTTGCGGCCGAGAAAGCGAAGGCTAAGAGCACCTCGGTATCAAAAACGAAGGGCTAGAAGGACGAGGGATGAGGACAAGGTGCCGTGGGCGACGAAGTTGAAGTCGTAGAATCGAAAGCACGAAGGCGATAGAACATCCTATCCTCTCCAAATCAAATGCCGCGAGCGTGGCACCCGCCGGAACCGGGAGCAGCAGCCAGCAGCTCTACAACGGGAGCCCTCAATTTCAGAGGGCACGGAAACATAAGAAATGAGGAATAGATCGCCGAGAAGGGGGAAAGTCATAGGAATGGAGAAGAGCATAGACGCGTAAGAAATGAGAAGTAGATCGCCGAGAAGGGAACGGTAGATGATATCCACCCAATGCTGCGGCACTAGAAGGTAGGCCAAGGAACCTTCGAGAGGACTAAGCCAATGAGAAAGTCAGAACCAAATATCCACCGCATCTGGGCGGAACCGACCCGGCGAAAACGATCCTCGAAAAATCTTCAGCGAGAAAACTGGGGGTCAAGATCATGGCGGCCTGGGAGCGCGTTGAAACGAGGCATCCGGAGGCACTAAAGGGTCGCTAAGTCCTACGGCACGACCACATGCGAGGGTCTGGCGGGTGGACCTATGGAAGACCGAACTAAGACGAAGAGTGGGGGCACAAGTTAAGCCAGCTGTACAGCTGGCACCCGCAGCTATACCTTATAAGCCTCCCCTTGATCCCGAACTCCTCGAAGGATGGGTGGAAGGGGCCGGCGACCCGGAGAAGCACGTGGCAGATTGGGTGTGCAACGGGGCGCCACTGGGGATAGAGAAATCGATATCCATGTATGGCATCTAGCTTGAGGTGCCTCAAAAAGAATAATGAGAAGGAGCTCCAGGCGGGGACGACGCCTCGCTAAGGGAAGGATCGCTAACGAATTACGCTTCATTCATTGACAATCCGGACGAGACCTTCATTGAAATAGACAGATATATGGAGGAAGACTTCGCCATCAAGTTCGCGATGGAAGAGGCCACAAAGCGCTAAGGCGTCGGCAGCGTCTCCAAGCTGCGGCTCATCCGTAAGATGAAGGATGATAGCTCGTCAAAGCGGAGGATCATCATCGACTTGCGTAGGTCGAGCGGCAGTAGCAAGTCAGCGATCCCCGAGCGTCTCACTTTGCCCAGGTCAGTCGATGCTGCACATATGGCGGCCTTCCAGTGCGAGCAAGAAGTAGAGCTCAAGGCGAAGTTCAATAAATTTGATTGGGACGAGGAAGAATGTGCCAGGGAGTAAGTAGGGATAGATTTCAGTGACGCGTTCATGCACCTGGTCGTTGTGGAGGCAGTATTATCCCCCCGCATGGCTCCGGGAAGAATGGCGGCGAAGGGCGACGCAGAAGCTGGGTCCAGCGCGGAACCAGGGGAAGAAGCGTGCATCTTCGTGACCCTCCTGTTCGGCTTCCGCACGGCACCCGTGGAGCCGGGCGGCAACTTTGTTAGCCAGGCTCTTATAATCCTGCGTGCAAGCGGCCGAAGTCACCAAGTTTATTTGAATGACAGCCTCT
Source organism: Symbiodinium sp. CCMP2456 (assembly GCA_905221635.1). Taxonomy (NCBI): domain Eukaryota; class Dinophyceae; order Suessiales; family Symbiodiniaceae; genus Symbiodinium; species Symbiodinium sp. CCMP2456. The sequence continues at coordinate 1,332 of CAJNDV010033540.1, read as the reverse complement.
GGGCTTTGCTGGGGGGAAGCGTCGGAGGATAATCGTCCTGGCCTTTATCCTCACCACGATGGCTGCCTTGGGAATCAAGGTCTCCTACAAGAAAAGACTCAAGAGACCAGGAAATATCGATATATATATATATATGTATGTATATATATATATATATATGAAAGAGACTCCCCATTTGCAGAAGATTATGGACGGGTGATCTTATGGATTCTCTAATTGCATCTATATCACGAATCCAAAGGAATCTATCTCGTACAAGATATGTCGTGCCACTACAAGGAGATAATATCAAGCTCGGCAGCTACGGTGGGCCAAGCTTCAACGGGCAAGATGAAGCAAAGCCTGCCTATGAACTCGCTGCACGAGATGCTGCACCAATCAATATCAAAACAAGCGCTACCTGGAGGGCGGCAGGGAATAATGAGTCGGCTTGTCTCATGCACTAATAACTAATACTACGAATTCTGATTAAAAAATATAAGATTCGACCTGAGAGAAATATACTTATGAATAAGATTTTCTTGATCTTTTAATTATAGAGATATGAGATAATTATACAGTATATATGTGAAAAGATACAGTCTTGATCTTTATATATATATAGAATAGATTGAATTATATGATTGAAATATAACGAATATGAATATCAATTAATCTTATCATTTTTATAGAGATATCATTTTTTCTGCAGAATTAATTTCGAAAGAACAAAAAGAAGGAATAATTTATATGTGTATTTATTCGGTTATGATATATATATATATATATACTATTTAATAAAGTTTTGTCGTATTGTTTGTACCCGTAATTTTGGGCGCGCCCCTAGCCACCTATATCTTAGTCCTTTAACGCCCTTCCTCTTGAAAGCCTCTTACATACTTATCTCGCGGTAGCAAATTTTCTATTTTTCGATAGTTTTAGTATCGCGAGACCTTCTCTCCCGGTACTAAAATTTCAGAAAAAAAGATAAATTTAAAGAAATCCCGCGGAATGAAAATTTCAGGAATTTGGTAGCTTCAGGGGGACATGCTTGCAATTACAAATTTTCTAGGATTTTTAGTAGGCATGCTCGCCGTCATGAAATTCCCAGGATTTTAGGCATATGCTCGTATATCCAAATTTTAATTCCGTGAGTCTCTATGTTTGTGTGTCTCTTGGCGCGCGTGGGTCTGTGTGTCTGTGTGTCTGTGTGTCTGTGTGTCTGTGTGTCTGTCTGTCTCTCTGTCTCTCTGTCTCTCTGTCTCTCTGTCTCTCTGTCTGTCTGTCTGTCTGTCTGCATGCATGCATGCATGCATGCATGCATGTATGTATGTTTTTGCCCAATCCCTAAAC